>JBAKBP010003806.1:0-146355 GCA_037953745.1 Lithodes maja | reverse complement strand
GTTAGTAACTAGTGAGGAGGATGCTAGACTTTTTGTGAGTAAGCGGTACCACGTGACGGAGGAGAGGCTGACTGGGGTGAATGTTTATGGCTTGCACCTGATAGCCAAGGTTTTGGGTCTATCCAATGTAGGAGGGATGTCCAAGGGGGAGCTGATTTCCTGGGTGTTGCGTGGGCGACATGGGGTTTCGGAGGAGAGGGCGTTTGGGGGGGTTCCTCCCCAGATCCCCTCTCACTCGACTCCCACAGTGCCGTCCACTCAGTTGCCGGAGGTTAGCACTCTCCCACAGAGGGATGAGCATTGGAAGATTGGAGTGCCCTCGGGCGGTGCGTATGGTGGTTCCCCAGTTCTTGCCCCCCCTCCTTCAGTAGTGGCAGCTCCCTCTTCCGGCCTGTCTCCTGAGATGATATTTAAACTCGAGCTTGCTAAAATGGAGAATGAGGCTAGGAAGCAGGAGATGGAGAATGAGGCTAGGAAGCAGGAGATGGAGAATGAGTCTAGGAGGCATGAGACTGAGGTTAGGAAGCAGGAGAATGAGACTAGGAGGCATGAGATTGAGGTTAGGAGGCACGAGGCTGAGCTTAGGTACGACTCAGAGAAATATTGTGCTCAAATAGATTTAGATAAGACTCGTGCAGAGTCGACAGGGATTCGGATGGGCCGTGAGGGCCAAGTAAGAGAACAGTCCTTGTCCCACTTAGTCAAGTTGGTGCCGGCATTTAGTGAAACTGAAGTCACAGAATTTTTTAATCGTTTTGAGAAGAAGTGTAGGGAGCATAATTGGCCTGAAGAGAAGTGGGCAGCTCTGGTCTCCTCAAGACTTACGGGTAAGGGTCTGAAGGCTTATGATGCACTGCCTTTAGAGTCTTGCATTGACTACCCAGAATTGAAGAGAGCTGTCCTACGGGCATACGAGTTGCAACCAGAAACATATCGATTGAAGTTTCGGGGTGTTACAAAGACTAGGGAGGCGACCTTTCTTGAGCATGCCCGGGACTTAAAAGATGCACTTACAAACTGGACACGTTCTGAGAAAGCTGAGACGGCCGAACAGTTGACGGAGCTGTTTCTGCTCGAGCAGTTTTATAAGTGTACAGGTGCAGAAATGACTTTAACTATTAAAGAAAAGAATCCAAAAACTCTACAGGAGGCAGCTGAGATGGCTGACCTCCGGCTATCATTAATTCGTGGGTGCGGGTCTGCCCAGCGTAGTGAGGCAGGTAACAAGGGGCGTGACGCCCCACCCCCCCGAGTTAGTAATATATCTTATGCAAACAAGTACAAGAGTTATGATACCAAGACTGACCACAAGACTAGCACCGTCCCATTTAAGAAGGGGCCGGGCCCTTCCCAGTACCAAGGGAAGCCCAAAGGGGAGTTAGAGTGTTATCAATGTCATAAAAAGGGGCACTTTGCAAGAGTCTGTCCTAGCAAACCACCTACAGCAGCTGTGTCTTTGGCCTGCAACATTGGTGTGTCTCTGAAGCCTTCTGAGTTTGCCCGGGGCAGTTCGTCAGAGGCTGAGGCACAGCCAATGCAGAAGCACCTGGGAGGCTCGAACCCTGCTCAGGATGTTTTTTGCGACCATAGAGGACGGGGTTGCGTGATGTGGGCGGGGCGCAAGCATGGAGTAGAGGTCTTGCGTGATACAGGTGCTTCCCAGACTTTGATGAAAAACTTGACTGGCTACCCTATAAATGCGGCTCGGGTGGTGGTGGTGCAGGGTATTAATGCAACTCGGTCATACCCGCTGGTGCGGTTGGAGTTGGAGGTGGATGGGGTGGCACGTGAATTGGATGTTGGGATTGTGGAGAAACTGCCAGTGGAGGGCGTCGACCTTCTTCTCGGCAACGACTTTGCAATGCCCGCTTCTGAGGTTCTACCCTTAGTCGTTGCCGAGAGGCCGGCCGACGTGAGTAGGGAAGAGCGAGAGTGGGTCGAGCGGTGCCAGGCACAACCCATGGCGTGTGCTGTCACCCGAGCTCGGGCAGCTAAAGTGTCACAGCCTAGTCCTCCGTCTTCAGACCAGCAGAGGAACGATCAACAGGAGGAGGCTAAAGCTGGAGTTGGTTTTAAGAGTTTTGACTCGGCGGCTCTCCTGGGTGATTCAGTATTAGCACCATTACTTAGTTCTGGAGTAGCCCCTGGGCCTGTCATCGAGAGTGACGAGGCTGGGCATGACGAGTCTCCACGACAGCAACGTTATGAACATCGAGAGAGACAGAGGGAGCAGCTCAGTATCGGGGAGGGTCATGCATTGCTCCGGGAGCAGTTAGATCGCTTGGCACCCTCAGATATACGTCGGTTGCAGCTGGAGGACCCTGAGCTCCAAACGTGTGCTAATGGAGCTGTGGAGCTCGACGAGGACGGTGATGCACAGCCGGGAGATTTTTTTTATTTAGATGGCATCCTGTATCGGCGTTTTCAAGACCCTAACCGTAGCTGGAAGATGGGGTCCGGGGTAGTGGACCAGTTGATGGTGCCGCGGGAGTGCAGGGATAGCCTACTGAGTTTGGCGCATGACACACCGCTGGCAGGACATTTGGGGGTAAGAAAAACGGTGGCGGCTTTGGGGAAGTTGTTTTGGTGGCCGGGGATGAAGTCTCATGTGCAGTCCTGGATAAACTCATGTGATATTTGTCAACGGGTCGGGAAACCAAACCAAGTTATTCCTAAAGCTCCGTTGCACCCTATTCCTGTAATTGGGCCACCTTTTAGTAAGATTGTTGTTGACATGGTTGGTCCCCTCCCTCCCACAAAGGCTGGTAATAAATTTTTGTTAACCATCATGGATGTTGCCACTAGATACCCCGATGCATACCCCATGAAAAACGGCATGGCTAAGACGGTAGTCAGTAACTTGTTGTGGTACTTTTCAAGGTACGGGTACCCGGAGGAGATTCAGTCTGATCAGGGGTCCAATTTCACCTCCAATCTCTTTAAGCAAACAATGCAACAGCATGGAATACGGGCGGTGGTATCGTCAGCGTATCACCCTGAGAGCCAAGGGGTGCTTGAGCGGTGGCATGCCACCCTTAAAAGCATGCTCAGGTGTTATTGTGCTGATAACGGAAGAGATTGGGATCTTGGATTGCCGTATGTACTGTTTGCTGCTCGGGAAGTGCCTGGTGAGAGCCTGGGATTTAGTCCAAACGAGCTGATTTTTGGACACCGAGTCAGGGGCCCCCTTAATATGCTGCGGGAAATTTGGGAAGGAACTGTGCCGCCTTGTTCCTTGTTGAAGTATGTGTTTGAAAGCCGTGAGCGCATGCTTAAGAGTCTGGAGATGGCAGGTCGGAATTTAACAGGGTCACAAGCTTTAATGAAGGACAGGTATGATCGCAAAGTGAAGCTCCGGGAGTTCATTGTGGGACAGGAGGTGTTGATTTTGTTGCCTTTGGTGGGTAACCCCTTGTCGGCGAAGTATACTGGACCCTATAAAATTGTGGAGAAAATTTCGGACCTAGATTACCTTGTTGCCACTCCAGACAGGAGGAAGAAGAATCAGTTATGTCACGTGAACCTGATAAAAGAGTATGTGAGGCGCCCCTCTGAGCCTCTCACTGTCCCTGTGTTGGCTTGTTGCGGCCGTGGTGGAGAAGGAGAGGGGGACAGTCAAGCTTCAGAGGAGGATAGCTGGGATCACCATGTTTCAGCGGATCAGTGGGCGGGGAACTCGAGCCTAAGGGCTGACGAGGCTATAGCCCATTTGCCTGAGCCGCAATTTGAAGCTATCCGTCAGTTGCTCGGTTTATACCCCACTGTATTCGCTGAACATCCAGGCCTCACTACTCAGGCTATGCATGATGTTGACGTGGGGCACCATCTACCCTTTAAGTCAATCCCATACCGTGTGCCCCCCATAAAACTACCCGCTCTGAGGGATGAGTTGGAGTATATGCTCGGTAGAGGGTTGATAGAGAAAGGTACCGTTAAATGGACTTCCCCCGTAACACTGCAGCCTAAACCAGATGGCAAGGTACGCTTCTGTATTGATTTCCGTAGGCTAAACGGTTTGACTCCAACTAACCCATATCCTCTTCCTCGGGTTGATGATAGTGTTGATAAAATTGGTAATGCTCGGTTTTTGTCTAAAGTTGATTTAGTAAAAGGTTACTGGCAAGTACCTTTGTCCGAGCGCGCTAAAGAGGTATGTGGTTTTGTGGTGGACGGGAGTACTTACCGGTGTAATGTTATGCCCTACGGACTTAAGAATGCACCAGCAACGTTTCAGAACCTGATGAATGAAATTGTCAAGGACATTCCAAATTGCACCGTATACTTGGACGATGTAATCATTTATGATGACGACTTTGAGAGCCATTGTGAGCACCTGGAGACCTTGTTCCGGAAACTTAGTGAAGCAAGTCTGGTAGTAAATTTGGCAAAGTGTGACTTCGTAAAAGCCACTGTGCAGTACCTTGGGTTTGTAGTGGGAAGGGGACAGGTGTGCCCTCCTCAGAACAAGGTACAGGCTATCAATAAATTTCCGCACCCAACCACCAAGAAGCAGATCATGAGATTCTTGGGTATGATAGGCTACTACAGACGCTTTATAAAAGGTTACTCCACGGTGTTGGCACCTCTCACAGATTTGTTATCTAAAGACAAAAAGTTTTTGTGGGCGCCTGAGTGTGAAAAGGCTTTTAATTTAGTGAAGCATTTGCTGTGTACTCACCCGATACTCAGGGCCCCAGACTTTAACAGGCCTTTTCAGCTGGCAACAGATGCTAGTGGTGTAGGGGCTGGTGCCGTCTTGCTACAGACAGACAATGAAGGTGTGGAACACCCAGTAAGTTTCTTTTCTAAGAAGTTCAATGCTGCACAAAAGAACTATTCTACAATAGAAAAGGAATTACTGGCGATTGTGCTGTCACTCAGGCACTTCGAGGTGTATGTTCCAGCCTATGGCCCAGTCGTGGTTATCTACACTGATCATCACCCTTTGAGATTCCTAAATCAATTTCACAATCGCAATATGAGACTGACCCGGTGGTCATTGATGTTGCAGGAGTATAACCTGGACATCCGGCATATTGCGGGATGTGACAATGTGATTGCGGATTGTTTATCGAGGGTAGATGATCAGTCGTAGGCTATCACAGGTGTATGATCCCGAAGAGATTGACACACGGGTAGCCTCCTGCTTTGGTTTGAGTAGTATTTTGCGCTTGGTGCTTGTTGGCTCGCGGTTGTAGCCCAGCGTATTGGGTCGTAAAGCAGGATTGTTGAGCGTTTGGTATAGAAGAAAATAGGCTGCCCTTATAGTGCAGCCGGAAAAAACATATTAAAATATAAAAATCATATAAAAACTCTTTCTTTTTTATATAGATAATTGTATAAGTTTGTCATAGCCTATAGTGTTTGAGTAGTCCACGAACTATCAAACGGCTGAGCTGCTGTAAGCTCGCTCTGGGAGCATGATATTATGTCTTTTACTATTGTTGGGAGGAGTTATGAAATGTGAATTTTTTTTTTTATATAAGATGTGTTTTAGTGATAAACTCAGCGTTGTTTTAGTGCCATGCGGTCGCTGGGTGTGAGGGGTTTGATGGGGTTCTGTATATCAGATTTTAGCTCAGGGTTGAGCAAGTAAAATCTTGGGGGAGGTGTGACGCATGTCGAGTATGAGCATGCTGTACAGAACGCCCAGTCAGGCCCCACCCTCGCTAGGATCGTCAGGGCAGGAACTTTGGCTGTAGTCTGTGTAGAGTTTCCTAACTCAGTTTATGTGAACCGTTGTACTATAAGTATTATCATTATGTATTTTGTTTTCTTCTAAGTCAACGAGTTCTATTTTATATCATTAGTTATAAGTATTGTGTGTGGGACTTATATGTAATGATGAGAGGAGAGAGAGAGAGATATTACGTAACGGGGACCAGTGAGTGCGCCACGCGGGCAGATAGGCCTAATTCCCTCCTCCCTCCTCCCTTCCTCCCTTTCAGCGCGTGGGAAGTTCTTTGTCGATCCCAGATTGAGAGAGAATATGACGTCATGATTGCCAGTGGGCGGTCCTTAAGTAGTTTGAGATATGCCGCTAGAGGGCCGAGTATAAAAAGAGAGGTTCTTGCCACCATTTCTTCAGAACTCATCAGGCAAAGCGACTTCTCATATCCCTTGCAACTATCCATATTCTTCCGACTGATGTGAACTTTCTCTACTCTCTGAACAGCCTATCTTCTTCTCTTCTCGTCCCTGTTTAACCTCCATGACCCCTTTGGTGCAGATTTAGTCAGCCAAAGTATTATCGCTTGAGTTCTCACGAGATAAGTGCCTGTTAGATAGCCTATTTTTGGAAGGGTTAACTAGAATAGGATTGATTGATGTTTGTTGCACTCGTATATGCATTTCCCTGTGTGCGATTATTCATGTTCCTGTTTTCTGCTGGTTTAGGCAATGCTAGACTGGGATAGGGTTTCTGAGTTGTGATTTCCTATGAGTACTAGGTTGCGGTTGAACCAGTACAATTGCAACGGAGACGTGGAACGCCTAGGTGGTCTTTCTGACTGTGTACCGTGGGAGTTTAGCACTGTGTTGCGAGTGAGGGCTTTTGCCTGTGCCACCCAACACTGTGCTATCTCATTTGCTTGACTTTGAGAGGATCGCCAGGAGAGAACCAGATACTAGTGATCTGGATCTCTCAAGAGAGCATCCCGTCAATTACCGTAATTTGGCCGCACAGTCTTAAGGACCTCGCTAGGCTACGAGCCGCTTGCTCAGCCATTGTCTCTTAACCTTAGATATCCCAGCTAGACTTTGCTCGACCAGCAGATACAGCATAGTATTGAAGCTTCTCCTTATGTATATTATTGTTTAAGCACTATTGATTTCATGTGTGGCACGCTTAGCTGCTTCAGAGATTAGTGGCCCACGAGCACAATCTTAGTAGGCTATTGCCAGTGCATTGTCGGAGTACTTCTTCTTAATGTTTGCCATATCCTATTGCTTATTCTTATAATTCTTCTTATGTCAATTTAAAGCCTTTAATTACCAGTGAGTTATTCATTAAATTGCTGTTCAAAAATCCGATACTTACTTCTTATGAGTATTCGAGAAGCATCTAACTTATCAGAAGATTCCTTGCTTGATGCTCGAGGACTATTGTTTAACGTAACGTAATAGTGCCGATCCGAAGTAGAGGGTGGAGGACTTCTTAAGTTCTTAGTTCAAGGGTGGATTACTTCGGCTTCGGCCAACACTATTCTTTAGTGTTGTAGTACTTTCTTCTTTGTTTGATTGTTGACCAGACTAGATAACTCCCGTCTTGTTATTAGTCTGTTGTGTGAAACGCTAGTACCGAGTTCTTGTATACCCCGTTATAGCAGATAGAACTCTGGAGGGTAGTGGCGTTTTTTGTTCGGCTGGCAGTACTCTGGGGTTGGGATCGTGTGTTTCCGTTGTGGCAGCGAGCCATACTCGAGTCCTGTGTAAGAGCCCTAGTGTACCCGAGTGCCCGGTCGTAACACTTGGTACTCCACTGTACCGCCCGTACCACTGTACCGTGCTGGCTACCGTCAGCAGCTATGTATATTGAGTGTGACAACTTATAACTATGTTCTTTGTATCTCTGCAAAGGTCTCGTCATGTGCTAACCAGTGGTGGGTTTTGTTTTAAGCCATGTCGAGACCTTCCATTTAATATGTAGTATCAATAGAGAAGTTGATAGATAAGACAATGGGAGTTCAGAGAGAGAGAGTGAGTTAGGCTTCAGAGCGAGAGGGTAGCAACGCGCCACGCTGCCGGGGGGGTGGTTGCCAGACGTATTGACTGGTTGGCAGCCTTGCGCTTATAGCTGGGCGCGACAGGGTTGGTAGTCCATTGCTGCCTGCCTATGCTGCCTGGGCTGCCCATGTTGTCGTACAGCACATTGCCTGGAGGCTCGCTGTGTGTTCCATGATCAGGTTGCCTAGAACCTTTGAGATTCTAACATCCCTTGCCCTCTCTCCCAACTTCTCACGGTTGCACTCTTTCTCTCTGACGACATTACTCTCATTTCATTCTTCTCTCTATTTAAATGCATAACCTTCCCTTGAGGTCCTAAAGGAGTTTCAGCACTCACCTCTCGTATTACTCTTAGGACAAGCATATATTTACATGTATTAGATTTAAGGGGTTAATGTGAACAGCGATCTTCTTGATGAGGATAGTTGGTGAACGTTCTACATGTTCACGAGTTATATGCCCCGCTCATCATCCAATTTGTGACTAGACTGGTGCCATGTGTAAGAGCCCGACCATGCCCAGGAGTTGTCTGTAGAGGGGCGAGGACTTAGCCTTGATTTGCATACCGAGCCAGGAGCGAGTGTAGTACCAGAGACTACAGCTCGCTCGTAGTGCCGGTATAGTAGAGTAACGTAATTTATCTGTCCTTGTGTTCTCTACAGTCTTTTCCTGGGTTCTCGCTTTCGGTGCTGGGACTCGTTGTTCCTGTGACTTGGCCTGCTAGCTAGAACACATGGGGATGATGAGTGGGATATATCTTTATTTTACTATGCATTGCAGCTCTCTTTAAGTTTATGTATGTAACACTTTACAATACACATTACTCACACACAAGACAACACTATTAATACTTTCATGTATCAATTAACTGCACTGTCGTTTTGCTGCTGTGTCCGGAGTTCTGTTGCGTAGGGCGCATACGGACTCAGAGGGGACACAGAGTGAGAGAAGCGAAGTAGCCTATGCGGTAGTAGGCTACCGGCGCAGTACTGTTGCCTGCAACCTTTTAGTTATTCCAAGTATAGATTCATTATTATAATAAGTGACTACTATTTATGTTCCTTCCATGTGTATTATTAGGTATCTACTGGATCATGAACATCTTGTATGCTACATGCTAGTGCATGTTAGTAGGGGACAGTTATTCTAGTGCACGCGCTTTCAAGTAGGCGTGTACATTTGTCATTTAGCATTTCACTGTCATACCTTTAGCCTGCTTCTATTCTACATTATTAGAGGCTTAATATTAACGTAGTTTCTTGAGTATTGCATTTCTTTAGTAATAACGTAACCTATAAATGTCTGAGGGAGTTTAGCCTCATAGCCTACCCCTGTTGTACACTTTCGCCGAGTTAAGGTACCTCGTTACCGTAGACGATAACTCTGTAGGGCGTTGGTGCTTTTGTTGTCTGGAGCATATAGTATTTGGGACTGGAATCGAGCGTGTCGTTGTCACATAAGCCATTTCTGTCCTACGATCAAGAATCCCGAATATGTATTGCCGATCCAGCCGTAACAAAATGGCGACCTTGCACAAGATTCAGTAGTATCCTATCACATGTTTTTTGGAGAACTATTCTATGCTACCTAGTAGAGCTGGCTAGAATTTTCTTGCATATTGGAGGAATTTTTATTGTGTCATTATTGTATTGGTGGACTTGCAGATTGTTTCGTTAGGGGTGTCTAGAGTAGAGTCATTCAAGCATCTTTAACATTTTGTGAGTCGAGACTGCAATTAGTAATAAGCACTTCTTTTTTTTTTATGAACAGCAATTGTATAACCAGCACTATGTCTAATGACTCATCATTTACGGGGGAGGATAACACGGTACAGCCTAGTGACCAGCAAGTACAACAGATATTTAGGGAGGGGAGTGTTATAAGTGGAGAGAGGGATGCCCGGGCATTTTTGCAGACACCTTTGACCGAACAGCGCCTGCAGGCTATTGATTGTTACGGTCTTCGCTGTTTAGCCACGGTTTTGGGGCGGGACTGTCCTGACAGTTGGCCCAAGAAGAATTTGGTGGCATGTTTGTTGGGTGATGGCGATGGGGCGGTGGGTGGAGTGGGGTCTTGGGGGGTTCCCTCCAAGCCTCCATTCCACTCTACCCCTGAGCTGGGCCCTCAGCCAGCGAGTCTTAGCACGATGCAGCAGGAGGGTTCTCAATGGCAAGCTGGCTTACCCGTAAACACGTCTCGGTGTGGATCCCCCATTTTGTGCTCTCCCCCCCCAGGCCTGTCTCCTGAGATGTTATTTCAGCTAGAACTAGCTAAGCTTAAGTTGCAAGAGAGTCAACAGGCTAGTATAGAACGGATTAAGCTGCAGGAGACTCAGATACAACAGGCTAGTATAGAACGGATTAAGCTGCAGGAGACTCAGATACAACAGGCTAGTATAGAACGCATAGAGGTTGCTAGAATCCAAGCCAATCAGGATGCAACCAGGTACCAGGCTGAAATGGATGTCGAGAAGTCTAGAGTAGAGACCATGGGGCGTCATCTCGGTGGTGGGCACCGGGTTACAGACTCACTTTCGCATTTAATTAAGTTAGTACCCGCATTTGATGAGACAGCAGTGACTGAGTTTTTTGCTCGTTTCGAAAAGAAGTGTCGTGAGTATGACTGGCCGGAGGTTAAATGGGCAGCATTAGTTTCATCACGTCTAGTGGGTAAGGGGTTGAAAGCCTACGATGCACTGTCACTGGACGAGAGTGTCGTGTATGGACTGGTGAAGGAGGCTGTGCTCCGGGCCTACGAACTGCAACCCGAAACTTATAGATTGAAGTTCCGTGGCGTGAATAAGAAGAGCGATGTCAGTTTTATGGAGCACGCACGGGACTTAACAGATGCATGTAATAACTGGTTTCGGTCCGAGCACGCAGAGTCGGCTGAGGAAATTAAGCAACTTTTCTATCTGGAACAGTTTTACAAATGTACTGGAACCGATCTAACGCTGAACATTAAGGAAAAATGTCCCAAGACAGTAGAGGAGGCTGCCAAGATGGCAGACCTCAGATTATCATTGATTCGTGGTTGCGGTGCCGCTCAGAGGGCTGAGTCAGGGCAGAAGGGGCGTTTTCCCCACCCACCAGAGTTTTCGATAATAACAAATCCTATGACACACATAACCACACTAAAAGCATTGCACCTAATAACACCTACAAACACAAGCCTCTCCCGTTTACTAAAGGTCAGGCCCCTTCTTCGCCCGCACAAGGGAAGAAGCCCATTGGGGATGTGAAATGTTACAAATGTCAGAAGCTAGGCCATTATTCACGTGAGTGCCCTAGTAACACTCCCGCTAAGCCGGTGTCATTGGTTCACAGTATCGGTGTGTCTCTGAAGGCTGCAGCAACTGCCCGGGGTAGGTTGTCAGCAGCTGAGGCACACGCGGTAAAGAAGCGTACGGAAGGCTCGACACCTGTCCGGGACACTTTCTGTAACCATCGGGGACACGGGTTTGTGAGCTGGGGGAGTGAACTACGGAGGGTTGACTTGCTGAGGGATACGGGGGCTTCGCAAACTTTGTTGAGGAACTTCACAGGGAAACCGATAAATGCGGCCAGAGTTGTTGTGGTGCAGGGTATAAATGCTACGAGGTCATACCCACTTGTGAGGTTGGAGTTGAGAGTGGGAGAGGTGTGCAGGGAGCTGGATGTAGGGATCGTTGAGTGTTTGCCAGTTGAGGGCGTCGACCTTCTTCTCGGCAACGACTTTGCGGTGCCCACTTCCGGGACTCCACCCTTAGTCGTTGCCGAGAGGGCGGCCGACGTGGATGGTGAGAATCGGGAATGGGTTGGGAGGTGCCAACAGGATGAGATGGCCTGTGTGGTAACCCGATCTCGCTCTGCGGCTCCTGCACAGCCTAGCACTCAACCTCGGGGACAGTGGAGGAAGGATCAGGAGAAGGTCGCTAAGGGCAGGAAAAGGGACATTGATTCTGCTGCACTTCTCGGTGATTCGGTACTTGGACCTATAATAAACACGGGAGTTGATTCTGGCCCAGATATGGTGTGTAACAAGGCAGAGTTGGGTAAGACTTCGCGTGAGGCAAGAGCTGTAGCGAGAGCCACTAAGGCAGTAGAGCCTACTAGCCGGGGTAATGTCTTATTACAAAACCATCTTGATGCATTGACGCCCAGGGACATTAGTGAGCAGCAGCTGCAAGACGCTAGCCTAGCTCGTTATAGCAATGGTGCCATAGAGTTGGAGGAAGATGGGGATGCGAAGCCGGGAGATTTCTTTAGGCTCAACAGGATATTGTACCGCAGATTTCTAGACCCCAAATCGAAGTGGGAGGGCGGTGCGAGGGTAGTAGACCAGGTGGTTGTTCCAAATAAGTATAGAGAGTCCTTATTGTGTCTGGCGCATGATGTGCCGGTGGCGGGTCATTTGGGGGTAACAAAAACATTGGCGGCATTGGGCAGGTTTTTCTGGTGGCCTGGGGTCAAGGCTGATGTCTGTGCATGGGTGGCTGGGTGTGCGACCTGCCAGACAACGGGGAAGCCTAACCAGACCATCCCGAAGGCACCTTTGTTTCCCATACCTGTCACCGGGCCTCCGTTCAGCAAAGTTGTAGTAGATTTGGTTGGCCCTTTCCCGCCTACTAGTAGTGGCAATAAATTCCTGTTGACAATCATGGATGTGGCTACGAGATACCCGGACGCATACCCCATGAGAAACGGCTCGGCAAAGGCAGTTGTTAAAAACTTATTATTGTTCTGTTCCCGTTATGGATTTCCACGTGAGGTGCAGTCAGACCAGGGGAGCAATTTTACATCCAAATTGTTCAAGCAAACCCTTCAGTTGCACGGTATATGTTCTGTAGTGTCGTCAGCCTACCATCCCGAGAGTCAGGGAGTCTTGGAGCGATGGCACTCGACCCTGAAGAGTATGCTACGCTGTTACTGTGCAGAACATGACACTGATTGGGATTTGGGTCTGCCGTATGTTCTGTTCGCTGCACGTGAAGTCCCAGGAGAGAGCCTGGGGTTCAGTCCAAATCAACTAGTCTTTGGCCATAATGTGAGAGGACCTTTAAGTATGGTGAAAGAGATCTGGGAGGGCGAAGAGAAGCCGGGGTCTGTACTTAAATATATCCTTGAGAGCCGGGAGAGACTTATAGGTTGCATGGCAGCGGCAGGTAATAACTTGGTTAATGCACAGGCGGTCATGAAGCACCAGTATGACGCCAAGGTGAAGCTTCGGGAGTTTTCGGTGGGTCAGGAGGTAATGTTGCTTTTACCTTTGCCTGGACACCCCCTTTCTGCCAAGTTTATTGGGCCGTATGTGGTGGCTAAGAAACTGTCCGACCTTGATTATCTCGTTGCAACACCTGACCGTAGAAAAAAACATCAGTTATGTCATGTTAACCTCATGAAAGAGTATGTGAGACGCCCCTCAGAGCCTCTCACTGTCCCTGTGCTGGCCTGCAGCGGCCAGGGTGGAGAAGGAGGTGGGGACAGTCATGCTGCTGAGGAGGATAGCTGGGACTGTGTCATTTCCGCGGAACAGTGGGCGGGGAATACTGAACAAGAGGCTAGGCAAGCTGTAAGTCACCTGCCTGAGCACCAGGGTGCTGCTGTCCTAGGCCTGTTCAGGTCATACCCCTCTGTTTTCGCCGAACACCCAGGTCTCACTACTCAGGTAACGCACGACGTGGACGTCGGTGATAATGTGCCCTTTAAGTCAGTGCCCTACCGTGTGCCCCCGGTAAAGTTGCCAGCTTTACGGGAGGAGTTAAAGTACATGGTTGAGAGAGGGATGATCACTGAAGGTTATGTGAAGTGGACATCACCCGTCACGTTGCAGCCAAAACCTGACGGCAAGGTGCGGTTCTGCATAGATTTTCGTAGGCTAAATGGCTTGACCACTACCAACCCTTACCCTTTGCCTCGAGTTGACGACAGCGTGGACAAGATAGGGAATGCAAAGTACCTTACTAAAATTGATCTTGTAAAAGGCTACTGGCAAGTACCCCTGTCGGACCGAGCTAAGCAAGTTTGTGGTTTTGTGGTAGATGGCAAGACCTACCAATGTAACGTAATGCCTTATGGGCTTAAGAACGCACCTGCCATGTTTCAGAACCTGATGAACGATATTTGTGACGAAATCCCTAACTGCACGGTCTACCTTGATGACGTGATAGTGTATGATGACGATTTTGAAAATCACCTAAGGCACTTAGAGACCCTGTTTGGGAAGTTGCACGATGCTGGGCTGGTGGTGAACCTGAGGAAGTGCGAGTTTGTAAAGGCTACTGTACAGTATCTTGGCTTCGTGGTCGGGTTAGGCCGGGTGTGCCCCCCCCTGAGCAAGATACAGGCTATCAATATGTTTCCCAGGCCCACCACTAAGCGCCAGGTCATGCGGTTCCTAGGTATGATAGGCTATTATAGGCGCTTCATCCGGGGATACTCTACTGTCTTAGCACCGTTAACTGATCTACTGTCGAAGTCAGTGAAGTTCTGTTGGGCTGCGGAGTGTCAGAGGGCTTTCGACCTAGTCAAGCACCTGCTGTGTACACATCCGATTTTGAGAGCCCCAGACTTCTCCAGGAGTTTTCAGCTGGCGACTGATGCCAGCGGTGTGGGTGCCGGGGCAGTGTTACTGCAGACTGATTCCGAGGGCTTGGAACACCCAGTGAGCTTCTTTTCTCGCAAGTTTAATTCGGCACAAAGGAATTACTCGACTATAGAGAAGGAGCTTCTTGCTATCGTTTTGTCGCTCAAACATTTCGAAGTTTATGTTCCAGCCTACGGCCCGGTAGTGACGATTTATACGGACCATCATCCCTTGAAATTCCTAAATCAGTTTCACAATCGGAATATGCGGTTGACCAGGTGGTCCCTAATGCTCCAAGAGTATAATCTCAACATTCAGCATATTGCCGGGAGTGAGAACGTGATAGCAGATTGTCTATCAAGGGTTGATGATCCAGGATAGTCGTGCACGGTGTGTGGGTTGAGCAGGAGTAAAATTAGGCTATCATAACGCCGTCCAAAAAGATTATAAAACAATAAAATAAACGAGAATTTTTTTTTTTAGTTTTGTAAGTCTTTATTGTTGTAGCATGATGCATGCGATATTGTGTTTTATGTATAATTCACACTTCAGTTGTTGTGCACCTTTTGCAATTAGTGGCAGCTAAGGGTAGCAGGTCGGTTGGTTGCCTGTCAGATTTTGATAATGCTTCTAAGGTCGATTATCTAAAATCTTGGGGGGGCTGTGACGCACCCAGTGCGTGGCAACGCAACCTGATTGTACTCCTTGGTACTCCACTGTACCGTGCTGGCTACCGTCAGCAGCTATGTATATTGAGTGTGACAACTTATAACTATGTTCTTTGTATCTCTGCAAAGGTCTCGTCATGTGCTAACCAGTGGTGGGTTTTGTTTTAAGCCATGTCGAGACCTTCCATTTAATATGTAGTATCAATAGAGAAGTTGATAGATAAGACAATGGGAGTTCAGAGAGAGAGAGTGAGTTAGGCTTCAGAGCGAGAGGGTAGCAACGCGCCACGCTGCCGGGGGGGTGGTTGCCAGACGTATTGACTGGTTGGCAGCCTTGCGCTTATAGCTGGGCGCGACAGGGTTGGTAGTCCATTGCCGCCTGCCTATGCTGCCTGGGCTGCCCATGTTGTCGTACAGCACATTGCCTGGAGGCTCGCTGTGTGTTCCATGATCAGGTTGCCTAGAACCTTTGAGATTCTAACATCCCTTGCCCTCTCTCCCAACTTCTCACGGTTGCACTCTTTCTCTCTGACGACATTACTCTCATTTCATTCTTCTCTCTATTTAAATGCATAACCTTCCCTTGAGGTCCTAAAGGAGTTTCAGCACTCACCTCTCGTATTACTCTTAGGACAAGCATATATTTACATGTATTAGATTTAAGGGGTTAATGTGAACAGCGATCTTCTTGATGAGGATAGTTGGTGAACGTTCTACATGTTCACGAGTTATATGCCCCGCTCATCATCCAATTTGTGACTAGACTGGTGCCATGTGTAAGAGCCCGACCATGCCCAGGAGTTGTCTGTAGAGGGGCGAGGACTTAGCCTTGATTTGCATACCGAGCCAGGAGCGAGTGTAGTACCAGAGACTACAGCTCGCTCGTAGTGCCGGTATAGTAGAGTAACGTAATTTATCTGTCCTTGTGTTCTCTACAGTCTTTTCCTGGGTTCTCGCTTTCGGTGCTGGGACTCGTTGTTCCTGTGACTTGGCCTGCTAGCTAGAACACATGGGGATGATGAGTGGGATATATCTTTATTTTACTATGCATTGCAGCTCTCTTTAAGTTTATGTATGTAACACTTTACAATACACATTACTCACACACAAGACAACACTATTAATACTTTCATGTATCAATTAACTGCACTGTCGTTTTGCTGCTGTGTCCGGAGTTCTGTTGCGTAGGGCGCATACGGACTCAGAGGGGAGACAGAGTGAGAGAAGCGAAGTAGCCTATGCGGTAGTAGGCTACCGGCGCAGTACTGTTGCCTGCAACCTTTTAGTTATTCCAAGTATAGATTCATTATTATAATAAGTGACTACTATTTATGTTCCTTCCATGTGTATTATTAGGTATCTACTGGATCATGAACATCTTGTATGCTACATGCTAGTGCATGTTAGTAGGGGACAGTTATTCTAGTGCACGCGCTTTCAAGTAGGCGTGTACATTTGTCATTTAGCATTTCACTGTCATACCTTTAGCCTGCTTCTATTCTACATTATTAGAGGCTTAATATTAACGTAGTTTCTTGAGTATTGCATTTCTTTAGTAATAACGTAACCTATAAATGTCTGAGGGAGTTTAGCCTCATAGCCTACCCCTGTTGTACACTTTCGCCGAGTTAAGGTACCTCGTTACCGTAGACGATAACTCTGTAGGGCGTTGGTGCTTTTGTTGTCTGGAGCATATAGTATTTGGGACTGGAATCGAGCGTGTCGTTGTCACATAAGCCATTTCTGTCCTACGATCAAGAATCCCGAATATGTATTGCCGATCCAGCCGTAACAATACATACATAACATTTTAAGACTAAGTGTTCCACACATAAGTGCAGTTTCAGTCTCTTGTCCTAATGGCGGCATTCCAGGCAACCCTGTTAAGGGCTGCTTCACTTGTCAAGTTCTTGGATTTGAGATCGGCGCGTATAGTCCGATCCCAGGTCTTCCTCGGTCCACCCCTTGGTGCAGCTCCCTCCACAATCACAGACCTGCATTTTTTCACCCAATTTTGTTCATCCATTCTCTCCACATGTCCATACCATCCCAGTCTACTTGTACGCATCACCTCGCTAATACTCTTTATACCTAAACGTCTCCTCAGCTCAACATTTGTTATTCTATCCTGTAGCCTGGCCCCACACATCCATCTCACCATTCTCATCTCATTACGCTCCATTCTGTTGACATCCTCTACTTTAACGGCCCATGTTTCTGAGGCATACGTCATTGCACTTCTAACACATGAGGCATACACCTTTCCCTTCAGGGGGAGAGGCATTCTTTTCATGGTCAGGATTGGCATCAATTCTCTGAACTTCCCCCAGCCACACCTAATTCTAGCAACAGTGGCAGCCTCAGCCCCACCACCGGCAGAGATGGTATCTCCTAGGTAACAAAACTTGTTCACCAGCTCCAAAGACTCATTTCCAAAATTCACAGCCACAGGATCATCACTTAACACAAGCTCGCCTTTGCACACTACGCACTCAAATTTCTCTATTTCTGACTTATCCTTCGGCAGGGTCCCCTTTATTCTACTACAGCGCTTACTCCCATGGTGTACCCAACATCGACAGATGCTACATTGAATTGAGTTAACGCCCACTCCCTTTCCACACACTGCACATGGGTATGCACCGCTCTTTTCCACATTGCCTCGTCTCAAACTACAATGCATAACCTTGGTTTTGTTAATATTGACTCTTAAACCCTTGCTCGCCATGCCCTCTCTCCACTCTCTGAATTTGGCCTCAGCATCCTGCATACTGTCAGCTATTAGGACTAAATCGTCTGCATAAAACAGTTCCAACGGGAGTCCGCCTCTAAAAATTCTAGACAGCGCCTCCAAGACCATAATAAAGAGGAGGGGGCTTAACACTGAACCCTGATGGACTCCAACACGGACTGCGAACTCATCACTCAGTACACCCTTCACCCTCACCGAACTTCGCGAATCCTCATACATCTTCATTATCACACGCACCAGCCACTCTTCCACACCAAGTTTCCTCATAGCCCACTGTACAACATCTCTAGGTACCCTATCAAAGGCCTTCTCCAGGTCCACAAACACAAAGTAAAGATCCCTGCCTTTTAGTAAGTATCTTTCCTGTATCTGCCTGACTATGAAGATAGCATCGGTTGTACCACGTCCTGGCATAAAACCAAACTGCATATCATCAATAGAGATGCTTTGCCTGATCAAACCCTCAAGGACTCTCTCACAGACCTTCATGATTTGGTCAAGCATTTTCAGGCCCCTATAATTTCCTCTATCTAGCGCATCCCCTTTTCCTTTGTATATATTTACTATTACACTTTTGAGCCAATCCTCTGGGATTTTCTCATCTTTAATAATGGTGTTTATCAACTCAGTGACTAAGTTTACACCAATCTCCCCTGAGGCTTTTCACTGACTAAGTTTACACCAATCTCCCCGGAGGCTTTTATCATCTCAGCGACAATGTCGGAGCAACCTGGAGCTTTACCGTCCTTCATTTTATTGATTGCGTCGCTCACTACAGCTGGTGCTATCAAAGGAGGGGGCCCAGATATTGTTTTTTCGATACTAAGCTGTTCCTTATCCCATTCAAACTCTACATTTAGCAATCGTTCATAGTGTACCTTCCATGCTTCTCTGATTTAATTTTCTGCATACACAATCTTCCCATTATCATCTCTAACACACTGTTCACCTATAATATCCCTACTGTCATTTTTAACTCGCCTAGCTAGGTTGAAGATCCCATTGGGATTGTCAGTGTTACACACTTGTTCGAGGACCAGGTCCTTAATGCGATTTTTAGCATTGTAAATAACTCTTTTGGCAGTTCGTTTAGCTGCCTGGTATTCCTCCCTGCTGCCTCCTTTCTTCCATGCTTTGAAGCATCTCCTTTTCTCTTTCACAGCATGTTCTACCTCATCGTTCCACCACCAAGAGGTCTTATTCCTGGGGTGACCCTTTGTTTTCCCACAGACTTTGTCAGTGGCAGCGATAAGGCTATGCTTAACCCTCCGGCCCCGGCTATATATTATATACATATTCCTCGAAATCCGGGTGTTTTGGCCGAAAAACGTCTAGGCTAGGCTACCGTATATTCGTTAATCAGACTGCTTCCCGCATTCCCGCGCATCCCCAAGCGTAGCTGTGTTATTTACCTGTAAAATGGCCTTAAGTAGAGCTCTCTAAGTCAACTGGGTGAGCTGTGATGATGATTTCATTGGAGATAACTTTATGGCCAAACCAGCCACTTTACACCACTTTTCGATACTGAACAACAACATACAGGCACACACGAACAAGCGACGCTCTCCTTCTTGTGGCCGGAGATGCGGAGCGTCGGTCCAGCCGGCTGTTGTTTACATGCGTCGGACCGACGCCTCGCACACGAAGCTCACAGGCTTTCAAGCAATGGTACAATGTAGTACCACCCGGGTTCCTGGGGCCAAAAAAAAATGGTACACGTGTGTACCAACCGGGTTTGAAGGGTTAAGAAAGTTCCATTGGCTATTTACATCGTTAGGCCTAGCTTCCTTATTTCTATTCATTTCCTCCAGTCCTGCCAAGTGGCAGGAAGGGTGGCTTAGCACAAACAGGGGCCCCCCCTGGGGTACCCCTGGATTGGGCAAAAGATGATGAAAGGATGGAGGTGAAACATGAAGGGAAAACAAAAAACCAGTAAACGAAACTGGTGAGAAAAAGGGAGGCCTAGCCGTGAGCAGAGAATGTGTCAGGGGCGAAAAAACCCTGTGGTGTGAAGTACCCCCTGGGGTACCCCTGGAATATCACGAACCACCTGTCGCCCAGGCCCTTGAGACACAGTGAAGGCTCGAAAGGGGGGACTCGGGAATAACGCTATAATGCGGCCGACACAAACTCTACAAACAGCACCGCCACCATCGAAATCTCAGATTGTTTACCAAATGTTACACCTTAGGCTATGAAAAAATGAAATCTCATAGGGGCATAGCAATTCCTGAATGAGAAAACGAGCTAGGCTAAATTAAGCTAAAAGCTAAACTATGCCCAGACTAACAGGAAAAAGAATATCAAAAGAGAAAGAATGAAAAACATACACGAGGAACGCCAGACGCCCCCGTACCTTCGTTAGGCTATTTCCACACGCGTCTCCATTTGACACACTTAGGAGCCCATTTACGTGTGCCCTAGATCACGTAACATCTGTCTAACAAAAAAGAAGGCCAGATAAGCCGAAACGAACCTAAACAGGGTGAATTGAAAAGAGCACAACAAAAGCGGACTCAATCAATGGAGGCGCGTGAAAAAATTATAACAAGAGAGGGTCGCTCATGCGCACGTTCGACAGGGATCTGCACATGACGGAACACGGGATGGGCCTTAAGCGGTAACTAAGGTAAACCCCTTTTTTTTCTCTTCTATGCTTTTTTCACCTTCGGTGGTAGTTTTGGTTAATGTACGTCTCCTAGAGCAAGATAAGGAGTAGACTCTAGACGTTTTCTTTTTTAACCGCAGTTGGAATGACGACATAGCAGTCAAAATAGACAAGTCGTCATTGCAATTAGGTTAATAGCCTTGACGTTGGATTTTCCAAGACTACTAACAAATTAACCCTCTGTTTATGAGACAGATGTGGGTGTTCGTAACACCAAAACCGAAGGTGCCTTAATCAGCTGGTTTAATTGGTTGGGTTGTTAATTGCATGGTTTGTTGGATGTGGTGGAGACTGGGTTGCTAACTCTGCCACATTTATCTGGAAGTATGGCAATAGAGGTTAGTCACTGGCGAGGCGGCTAGCCTCGCACTGACGATCATTTGGTACAGGGTTGTGAATGGGTTGTGAGGGAATAGATGGCATGCAAAGGGTTAGTAAAGTTCTAATGGTGTTCCTCCCTACTGGGGGAAGGTAGGCTGGATAAGAGTATATATACAAAAGGTTTGAGAATGTTAGTAATGGAAAAGTTAAGGATATTCAGGGGGTATGGTGGAGAGACTAGGTCTGGAGGGAGTCGAGGAGCATGGGGGGTTAACGAGAGGGAGAGGGTTAAGGGGGGCTATGTGGAAGTTTGACCCTAAGGTCTCTGGGCGTAGGGGTGGCATTAGGCTACAGTTGGTATCTTAGACTGGGGGTTAACGACAGGGAAGGTAGGTTAATCAAACGCGACCGGGGGATGAGCAATAGGTGGTGGTATATGAGTCTGGAAATTATAGAATCATGTGGACTGTGGGGAAGATGAGGTTAGCTGTAGGTGTGTGCTTGACTGTGGATAAAAGTAGAGAAAAACATAGTGTATTATTACTCGTCAATACGATGGGTTATGGACACTATTAGTTGACACGATTTCTTGCTGATCTAGTTGTCCCTGGGAACTGCGTTTTCTATGAAATATATACCAAAGAAAGCAGCAGTTCGTAGGGGTAGCTTCGTTATTGTTTCGTGGTAGATATGCGTCGAGACAATGGTAAAAGAGGGTTATCTATACAATCTCTGGTTGGGGTAAGAATTAGAGTTACTGCATGGTTGCTAACATCTTCAGTCATTATCTCTGTCTAGGTCTTACAGGAATAATGGTTAATATATACAATGGTGTACCCGTGGGTATCATTGTGTACTTAATTAATCTAGGGGCGGGGGGCAGGGGTTCTTACATAAGATTCCCTGGTTTGATGAACATGGAGTAGAATTGGGCAATACAGGAACAATGGAATTTCCTATACCATCTCGTCTGTGCAGGAATATAGTTACTGGATTGCTCGCGGCATCTTCAGTCGTGAGATCTGGCAAGATAGGGCAGGCGTAATGGTTGCACGATGGTGTACCCGTGGGTATTATAGTTTCTTATCAATTATGACATGGGGGTTAACATATTACTTCTCGGATGGAAGAACATACATAGATTTATGGGGGCGGTTTGTCTTCAGAAACTTAGTCTGGCAAGACAAGGTATTTTAGGGTATGTTGATATTGATATCTTAACTTAGGGACAGGGCATGGGTGTATTAAATTAAGGTTATTCATGTTCATCATCATGTAGGTAGAGTCTGGCGGGTAAGAGGTGTAGGACACGAGGGGTAGTGGATACGCGAGGTGGGGGAAGGGTCAGTGGTTAGAAGCGATAGGCAGGTGTGGTTTGGAGCTGCTTAGCCCTGCGGGCTTCAGCCTGTCTGAACTGGTTGGCTTGGTGCCTTCTCTCCTTCTTTCTTCTCTCACGCTGATCTGTGGGGCGTCTGCTCTCACCTGGTCCTTTCGTTCTGTGGGCCTTTCCTTCGGGTGTTTCTGTTCCCGTTTCTTTGTTGTTCTCGCTCGTGGCTTCCGTGGTGGGCTTCTCGTTCTGGGGCATTTTACTCCTCAACTAGCTTCAGATGTCTCTCTGCCATTGATGTCTCCACTTCCTGGATAAGACTGTTTGACAGCGAACTGACCGAAGTGGTTAAGTATCTCAACCAGCTGTGAACTTCTTGTCAGATGCCTCACAGTCAGAGGTAACACAACATGCTTGGGTGTCTTTACTCTTCCACCTTAAACACAGTGCAGTAGATCCTGGGCAATTGACATGACATGCCGATGATTTTTGTCCGACAGCTTTAACCTTTCTGCAGAAATAGTCTCTTCATTATCATCTCCGCATAGTACCTATGCCAAGAGGTTATATACCAGGTCAGGGATGTTAACATTGTTCTCTATCAGGTCTTCAGCTGTTGGTGGCCATGGGATTTTGTTCCGGACAGCATTTAATTCTGCTCTGATAATTTGTGCACATCTAAACACTTGATTTGCCTTGTTGTGTTCATCCAACCCAGATACAGGTGCTGGCTGAAAGTCACTCATGGCAGCTGCTGAAACCGCTACTTCCACCGCCTGGCCAGTGGATACATTCTCTGAGAAGACGATCTCAGTCTCAGTTCTTTTTTGTGGCTGCCAGAATGACAGTCTGCTGCCGAAGTGCTTCTGGAGTCTGGCTTCGAGTTTCTCAGTGCGGTAATTCAGTGCATCGATGCCAAAATCTGCCAGCAGGTCAATGTATAAGTCCCGTAGGTCTGCCATCTTCATGACATCCAGACCATCAATGATCTTCTCATGTACAACACTCACTAGCTGAATGAAGGCTGATTCATATCCCGGAATCCGTCACAGGCCTCGGTATCTTTCTCTTTAGGAGTCTTGACATCACGGGTGTAGATAATGTAGCATGTTTTGTGATATTTTACCTCAATGGCAATCAGGTCTTTTCCTCTTATTTGCAGTAGAATGTATTGGTCATCTTTCTGCTCTGCAGCTACCAGGAGTCTCTTGCTTGGCTCGGTCATACATTGCGTCAAATGTTCACATTTTCCCCCAACTCTACGTTGGCCTATGTTGGCAGAAGATGCACGTATCTGGCTTTGTGGATGGTGTCACTGAGCGGGTTTGTCTCACTGGTACCAACTGTTTCTATACTTATAGACAGACACTGAGATGGATGATCAAGACTTTCAAGGTCCCTCTTAGTCAGCAGTCTTTTGATGAGGGTCTTGTATGTGTAGGTCTGGTAGCATGGACGATGTTAACTGTAATGCCCTCGAAAATGTCCCGCACCCACAATAATACTAACCCGAGTTGACGTCAGGTATAGCGTAAAATAGTCGTAGATGGTAAGTCCAATAAACTCATCATGTGATAACACCACGAGACTATCACCTGGTTCTTAAAAGTCGGACTAAGGTTGCTATACTTTTAGTACGTCCGTGGTAGTACAGTGGGTTAGCGCGCGGGCCTGGTGGTGATGGTTGGGTCACTAACCAGGGTTCGAACCCCACCCAAGGCATCTCAAAACCTGTGGGTTTTTAGGGGGGTTAAATTCCCTTCAGAGGTTCGTACCCCGCGCCAGGTACCAGGAAAAGTTGATCCTAAAGGTAGCCTGGGGATATTTCAGGAGACCATGAATTCCCTTCACACCCGGCATTTCATTGGTGGCAGTCACGGAACGTGATCTGGTAGCTACATAGAGCACCCATCACGCGGACCCTAACAATATTGAGATTGCTGAGGTGATACAGCTACGATACCTTACGACCTTAAAATAGGCTAGGGACTAGCCTAGTTAAAGAAGGATGTAATGTAATGCCCTCGAAAATGTCCCGCACCCACAATAATACTAACCCGAGTTGACGTCAGGTATAGCGTAAAATAGTCGTAGATAGTAAGTCCAATAAACTCGTCACGTGATAACACCACGAGACTATCACCTGGTTCTTAAAAATCGGACTAAGGTTGCTATACTTTTAGTACGTCCGTGGTAGTACAGTGGGTTAGCACGCGGGCCTGGTGGTGATGGTTGGGTCACTAACCAGGGTTCGAACCCCACCCAAGGCATCTCAAAACCTGTGGGTTTTTAGGGGGGTTAAATTCCCTTCAGAGGTTCGTACCCCGCGCCAGGTACCAGGAAAAGTTGATCCTAAAGGTAGCCTGGGGATATTTCAGGAGACCATGAATTCCCTTCACACCCAGCATTTCATTAACCTCTCCGCGGCGCACAGGGGGTTTTCTACAGGGTAAGACTGTGCGCACCTATGATGATTTTGGGACCTATTGCCAATTTCGATAAAAAGTACATCATCGTGTAGGGAATGTTTGCGTGCATCGGCCCATATATATTTGACCCCCCCAAAAATGTCTGGGGGAACGGTCCGTAGTTGAAAAATGTGGAGCGAATGGCACCGCGCGGCTAGATTGTCATCGAGCGGCGAGATTTCCCTGCCGAATATTTACGCGTGCAGGGGATAGAAGGAGAGGGAGGAGGGGGTGGGTTACCGCGTATTATCACGTATATGTCCTTTTTTGAGCCCTTTTAGGCTATGTAGAGTATGTATACGTGTGTAGGCCACCCATATAACAATGAATATGCCTCATAGTGACCAAAAATTGCAATATATAAGGGAATTATAAGAGAATTTTTAGGCGGGAATGAAGATGTGTTGGAGGTTTGGCGGCAATTTATGAGCTGAGAGTGTGGTTTACGCCATACATATCACGTATATCTTGTACGTAGAGCACTGTCATGCTATAATACAGACTTGTACGTATGTATACGTGCCATATATCAAAATATATACCGCATATAGACCAATTCATGCGATATTTACGCACATTATCAATGAGTTTCTATGCGTGAACCAAGGTGTGAGTGAGTTGTGCTGGGAATGAAAGGGGGAGAGGGTGTGTTACGCCATAAATATCACGTAAATCTTGTATTTAGAGCACTGTTATGCTATAATAAAGACGTGTACGTATGTAGGCGTCCCATATAACAAGGAATATACAGCATATAGCCCAATTGATGCGATATTAACGCAAATTGTGAATGTGTTTCTAGCAGACGGAAGCCTGAAAGGGTGGGTTGGGGGTGGGTGGGTGGGAGGGAGGGAGGGAGGGAGGGAGGCATGCAGGGGTGCAGGGAGGGAGTGAGTGAGTCGTGGAGAGAAGGAAGGCAGGCAGATCTCTAGATAGATAACCAGCTGTGTGACAATTGTGAAGGCGCCCGAGGCGTATGGATGCCTTGGGATTTTGAACCTTATGTCTTCCAGGTGTCTGGTGTTTGTTGCCACCAAGAGTTTTACAATAACATAAGTCAGGAATGGAGAGAGAGAGAGAGAGAGAGAGAGAGAGAGAGAGAGAGAGAGAGAGGAGAGAGAGAGAGAGAGAGAGAGAGAGAGAGAGAGAGAGAGAGAGATAGAAACTGAGACATGCGTATGTCGTACGTATAAATGGACTTCAGAATTGCATTTTTATGCAAGCAGACATTGCATTTTAGACACATGTGAAGTACCACAGAAACATGTAGGCCATTGACTGTAAATAAAGTACTATATTATAGACCACCAGCGACGGTGGTCAGTAAACACAGGCAGATTGCCTTTTGCGATAAAGGGCTAAATATAGAATGGTGTCTCCTTACACTTGCGAAAGGGTAGATTGCCACCAGAGAAACGTTTACTTATTTATTTCCAAGTAATATGCAATCTAAATGTATATTCGAGACCTACTGCAATTATTTGTATGACAGTCATGACTATGTATAATCCAATATACGCGCATAGGCGAGACATAAGAAAGCTGGTTGAGCAATTTTCGACACCCACACAGTTATTATTCTTTTTTATTTACAATATTATACAATACAAATGTATTTGTGAAGAGTATTTTATCCATTATTGTATTTATACAAATTTTGTTCCCAGACAGAGCTGCTGTGGCTGGTGTAGCTGGGGCATAAAGGAGCGGCAAGGGTCACCGCTTGACCGTGTGAAAATGAGTGGAGTCGCACTGAGAGGGGCAATTTTGCCGAGTGTTTGGGCAATTTTTGACAGAATAAAGTTATATAATTACTAATTCTTGACAGAGACAAACTTTTATAAACCTTGGCATGATATAATTGATAATCCCATCAATTTACAAACGTAAATTGGTGGGATAATTCATTTTTTTTTGTATATTGTCATTTCGATTGTAGACACGAAGTTTTGAGTGATATTTGGTATGAGCTCCTGTGGCATGGTTGGTAAGGTCGCGGACTGGAAAACTCAAAGTGTGCTAGGGTTGTGTGATCGAATCCAGGAGGGGGTTATGGGGACGGTTTTATATTGTCTAGAAATTTTTTGATAAATTTTTTTTTTTACAAGATCATGCCATTGTATTCAAACAATATGAAATATTCATAGAATATATCATATTGTAAGAATACAATGACATGACCTTGTTTTTTTTTTTGTTTTTTTTTTTTTATTATCTAGGTTAGGTTTGACAGGATTTGTTGAAACATATTTATTTTTGTACAATTCATTTGAGGTAAGAAAATAATTATATACACATTACTTTGGCTAATAACAAATATATATATTGATATACTAAAAAAATAAGGCATATTACATGTAAATCTTTGAAACTTATAAACTAAATAATGAAACATACAATTATATAATGTAAAAGCTATATCACAGGGACATCTTTGGAACTTATACATTATATAATATATATGTTACATTATGAGGTAGCGTGATCAATTAGGTCAGGTCAGGTAAGGTAGGGCGCGAGTCCAGGACAGGGCTGGGCAGGGGGCGAGTCCAGGGCAGGGCACGGGGCGAGTCCAGGGCAGGGCAGGGCAGGGCAGGGCAGGGCGACACTCAATAATTCTTGAAGGTGTGGTAGTCCCTGAAGCAGTCACCCAGGCAGAGTGGAACTTTGCACTCGGCGCACATTGAGGTGACTCTTTTTGTGACATGGGGTTTCCTGACACTGGAGCTGCAGACAGTGCACTGCGCCTGCCTGTGACGAGTGCCAAGCATCTCAGTGTTGATGGGGTAGTGTCTTTCGACACCCAGCTGGATGCGGTCAGGAACGTGATCCCCACGCCATGCCGTACATCTGTGAGTGGTGGTGCCATACTTCTCCAGGAGTTGGTATGAGACGTTGTACACGAACTCCCGGAATTTCAGCTTCTGGTTTGGGGCCATATCCTTTTTCACCAACCACAAGTTGTAGGCGTTCAGCATCGTTATATCAACTAGGTGGAGGAAGAGCTTGTGATACCACTTCACAGTCTTCCTCAGACACTCAACGCCTGACAGCTGACAGTCAGACTTGTCCACCAGGCGCATGTTTTTAGTGTAGTCCACTACCATGTCGGGCTTGTAGATTGTCTTCCTGGTTCGGTAGTGGATTTTGCCAGAATCGATCTGGGCACCTGTGTGGACGGTGGAAAGCAGGTGGACGTCTCGCTTATCCTTCCACTTCAGGGCTATCAGTTTCCCACACTAATCGAGCTGCTTGTATTTCTGCCCCTTTCGTCGCCTTCTTCGCACATGCCTCTCGCGGTGTTCCTGGGCCAGGTCGTCTTCTGAAGGTGTGTCACTGGAGGAGGCATCTGTGAGAGGAATGACATCACCTGTGAACTTTGGCATAAACTTTCTTGTCTTTCTGACAGTCCCACATGACTCCGTTTGGTTGTCATGAAGAAACTGGCAGAGAGCAGGAGAAGTATACCAGTTGTCAGTGTAGATGATGTGGCCTTTGCCCAGGTAAGGTGCCAACATTTTCCTGACGATGGCACCTGACATGCCCATGGGGTCCTTGGCAGCGGCTTTCGGTATGTCAATGTCAGTGCCTGTGTACACGATCATGTCAAGCACTATTCCAGTTTCGCAGTCACACAAAACGAAGAGCTTGATTCCGAACCTATGCCTTTTCAAGGGGATATACTGTTTGAAAACAAGACGTCCTTTGAAGAGCACGAGCGACTCATCAATCACCAAATTGAGGAAGGGGTAAAAGTATTTCCTATACCTCTCCAACAACATGGTGAACACATTCCGAACTTTCCATATCCTGTCAATCCTGTTAGGATTTTCGTTGTCTGCAAAGTGCATAAATCTTAGCAGCAACAAAAATCTGTCACGAGTCATGAACTTATTGAAAGTTGGGGTGGCGATGAGAGGGTCGTGCTTCCAATAGTGTTGCAACACATGCTTCTTGATCAGAGGCATGAGGAACAACAAGGCAAAGAATGTCATAAATTCTTCCACAGTCGTATCCACCCAGCCTCGTATTCTCGCTTTTGGAGAAAGGACGTCCAATCTGCCAAACACCCACCTGTAGTAGGCGTTTGTTTGGGCAACGATGTACGTCATTACCTCCATGTCGAAAAAAGCGAGGAAGAAGTCGCTTTCGTTCGCGTGATCGTCACAGGGCCAGTCGTCAGTTGTTCCTGACGTCCCAGGATTGAACTGGGGCACATCAGGTACAAAATTGACCCCGTCAGACCAATCGAACGAAGGCAGCTCAGGGATCGGAATGTCGTCTGCGTCTGCTTCATGGTCTGAAATATCGCTTCCATGGTCGCAATACAGCACTTCATCATCATCACCCTCCTCTTCACTTGACAGACGATGCCCTTCCTCATTTTCGTCACCGACGTCGGACTCACTCCCACTGTCCACTCCCAAATCCTCCCACCCTTGGTCCCGTGCTAGGGCTTCGTCGTCGAAACCTGGGCTGCCAATGTCCTGCGAATCACCATCAAACAGCAGGGCGGCATACTTTGATGGTGTCAGAGTTTTCCGGGTCACTTTTGCACGTGAGGGTGTCTTATGGACAGGGACAGCAGTGGCAGGGGCAGCAGTGGTGCGTGGCCTTGATGGCAAGATGATGGTGGTGCCTGTCGCCCTTCTCTCTGTTCCTTGGGCAGGGGCGGCATGGGCGGCAGGGGCAGCAGGGGCAACAGGGGCAGCAGGACCGGCAGGGACACCAGGGACAGCAGGGCCAGCAGTCGCTTTCCCTCTCCCTTTCCCCTTCCCCTTCCCCTTCCCCTTCCCTGTTCCTTGGGCAGGGGCGGCAGGGGCAGCAGGGGCGGCAGGGGCAGCAGGGGCGGCAGGGGCAGCCGGGCCAGGGGCGGCGGCTGGTGGTGGTGGTGGTGGTAGGGGCACTGTAGCTGGCGTACGGGATCTCTTCCCTACGCCCGTGCCTTTAATTTTTCCTGCCCCCGCAGGTTCTGCAGCCCTAGGGCGGCCTCCTGCGTCGCTGGTACCGGTGGCAGGGGCAGCAGGGGCGGCAGGGGCAGCCGGGCCAGGGGCGGCTGGTGGTGGTGGTGGTGGTAGGGGCACTGTGGCTGGCGTACGGGATCTCTTCCCTACGCCCGTGCCTTTAATTTTTCCTGCCCCCGCAGGTTCTGTAGCCCTAGGGCGGCCTCCTGCGTCGGTGGCAGGGGTGACAGTGGTGGTGGTAGTGGTTGTTGCAGTGGCCTGGGTCGTGGTGGCAGTGTCACGAAAGACCAATGACCTCTGTGCCATTGCCCTGCTTGCACGTGTTTTCCGTGCTTTGGGTGCTGGTGTTTCGTCCTCCGAGCTGTAGGGCGTGTCGTACTGGTAGCTAGGGTCTTTGGCAGCCACCCTCTGCCTTCCACGGCGGCTAACACCACCAGAAGGAGGGCTAGTTGTGTCATCAGGGAGTGAGCGTGAGGGACGTGTGGGCTCCATGACTAGTGCGTGGTTACTGGCGCGGTGGTGCTTGCACGAGTGCGGGGCGAGCATTTGGCGGGGTGGTGTCGAGAGTTGACATGTAGTACTATACCCACACCAATTTTCAGCCGCCTGGCTATAAACGCGCGGTTTTGGTACGCGTTCAAAAGCTCTGCTCTTAAGAGTCTCCCCGCAGTGCGCCGGGGGAACTCTTATGAGTCTCCCCGTAGCTCCCGGGTTAACCACCAGCAGGGCCTTCGTCCCAGTGTTCTTTGAGCTGTCTGTGTATAGCACCTTGGCGCTGTTCTGCACTCTCACGAAGTTTTGTCCAACTTTGTGCTGTGAATGGAGTCAGACTACCAGAAACAGACATCACATGGCACACACACTGCTTCCAGTCTGGTTCCTGACTATGAACTTGTGTGGCAGAAGCCCCCTGGGAGACCAGTGATCCAGCCATCTTCAGCAGTCAGTCAACCTGCAATAGTAAGACAATAATTAGAAAATTAATAAAAGTATATAAAATACACCGCATCATCAAAAGTTCACATCTGACATGTGCAAATTAAAACAGAAAATTAATATGCGATGGATAGATAATCCATTTTGATACCATTTTTGCTTGAGCTAAAGGTTTGATATTTTTATGAAATCATCTGAAATCAGATATAAACATAATCAAAGACAACAAGGAATGACACTTAAATATATATAAGAAATACTAATAATGTGTCACTTTTCCGCTTAAAAAAGTAAAAATCAGGCATAACGACGTGGTAGAACAAATGAATTTTCACAGGAATAAACAAAAGAATATAATTGTTTTTTGTTTCAGTTATGTCCATACATACTTATCCAACCATTTGAGACACCCTGGAACTCCAAGAAAAGTGTTCCTAGCTGACCGATGTAAAGTCATGAAATCGTCTTTTTGGCCGACCCATCGCTTACACAAGGCTCTGGTAAACATTACCTGCCAGGTTGTGCCAATGACAACAAGTGAAAATGGTGTCATATAGTACGTTTTTCAAAGGCACAAAGAGGCATAGATTACCATAGATTACCAGACACAACCAGACAGAAGCAGACAGCCTCCTGAGATTGTCTGGTAGTCTTTGGTCAGCTCGGCCAAGACCAAAGATTAACGGAATCTGGGGGTGTGGCCACCAGCCGGGAGGCAGGACTCTGGTGACAGTTTCAGCCACTCACAGGCCACGGCCTTCGTTTGGCATGATTCAAATGTTATACAACTGAGGTGAGTGTTGACAGGGGTGAGTGTAGTAAATATTTGATCCTTCATATATTTATAATTATTATTTCGAATGAATTAGAGTCCTTTGCATTCCTATAGAGTTGAAAAGTAATAGTACTCTGAAAAATTGAAAAACCCGAGCCAAGTTTGGTCAAAATTTGGCTCGGGTTTTTCCATTTTCAGGTTTTGTTACTTTTAAATATTGTATTTTCAGAGTTCTTCCAATATTACCCCTTTATTTACGCCTTTTACCCCGCAATTTTCCCTTCATAGCCCTCCCCACTATCGGGGGCCGTGTTTTAAGATTGATGGATAATGGGAAAATAGTAAAATGCGACAGTCCTTGGTATTAAACAACACTGTGTATCAAATAAAAAATAAAAAACAACAAAAAATGCCCTGAAAAACTCGTCACTGGTTGGTGATAAACATTTACCGAAGGGGGGAGGTGGTGGGGTGTATTGGGGGAGGGGTAGTATAACTAGATTTACACTTACACTTAGTTACACTTAGTTGTATTCCGTCCGTTAGTGACACAGTTGAGCTGGGGCTCCACTGCGACCAGGCACTCAGGCAGCTCCCTTTCTTCCACTCTCCATTCCAGAAGTCGGTTGGAGTTGGTGCTGGGGTATCCTGGTGTTGGTGGCCGGTCCGGTATTTTGGCCAGCCACATGTCCAAGTGTTTCTTGAAGGTGTCTGAAGACACCCCGGTCATGTTCCTGAGAGGGGCTGGTATACAGTTGAACAGTCTGGTTCCATTGTATGTAAAGCTGTGATGGATCAGGGATTTGATTTTTTGTGTTGATCCCGGCGTAGTCCTCACATAGCACAGCCTCCCTCGCCTTTGGTGCCGAGTCTCTTGGATGTTTGGATTTGGTACCTTTTTTTCCAAAATCTTCCAGACGTAGATGATGATGATGTATCTCTCCCTACGTCTTTGAAGTGAGTACAGCTGCAGCTCCTTAAATCTCTCCCAGTAGTTAGTGTTGAAACCCATGGATTTTACTGGTGAATGTCCTCTGGGTGGCTTCAATTTCTGTTATTTCTCCTACTTTTTGGGGAGACCAGAGCTGAGAGCAGTACTCCAGTCGTGGTAGGACCAGTGACTTCCACAGTGTTAGCATACACCTCTCATTTCTTGTGTGGAAGGTTCTCAGGATCCAGCCTGCTATTCAGAGTGCCAAAACAGGAAATATCCAGTTCTGGATCATTTTTTCTGAAGCTGACCAGGATCAATTTTGCGAGGCGTCTGCAGGGCCAGGGGGTGCGGTGGGCACTGCCCCAGTGTGCCAAAAGTAGAAAAAGTTATATCTTTAGGCCTAGGCTAGTAGCCTAATTAAGGAATTTTCAATATTTTAGAGTTTAGTATGTTTCTTACAGTTTCTTACAGTAGATCCTTTGGAAAAAGGCAAATTATGCCTGTGTATCCAGTTCAGTACCAGTACTTGCACTGCTGCGGTCGTTCACGGTGTTGGCGGCGGCGGTAGCAGACGCAACATTTTTACTATTCTGTATTTTTGTTTTATAATCAAACTTCAAAACTTGTCTTCCCCATGCTTTATCAAGATTACTTTCAAACTCCCTTATTGATTCGGAATCGACTACATACTGGGGCAGTGCGTTCCACTCATTTACCACTCTATCACAAAATGAGTTCTTTGCCTTCTCAAGCCTATTTCTTTCTTTGTAAATTTTCTTAGAGTGTCCTCTCGTTCTTGTTCCCTCCCGCATCAAGAAGATACCTTCACACACATCCTCATCGTACTTTCCTGACACTATCTTAAAAGTCTCTATCATATCCCCTCTCTTTCTCCTATATGCCAGTGTCCTCCACCTCTGCTCATAACCCGCGTTCTTCAACGTTGGTACCAGCTTGCTAGCTCTCCTCTGCACTTTCTCCACTGCTTCTATATCCTTTACCATATATGTTACTAACAGGTAATATCAGAGGGCTGTATCCAAGGTGTAATCAGAACAAAGTCCCCCTACTGCAAGAAATCGCTGCCACCGATAACATATCCCTACTCGCCCTGACCGAAACTCCTCTGCACAACGATATACTTGATGCAGAGGTGCGGATCCAAGACTTCGAAATTTACCGCACAGACCGTCGGGATAGAAGTCATGGTGGAGTAGCCATTTATATAAAGAATAAATTTGCAGTAGAAATCCTGGACAGCCATTCAAACGGGACATGTGAAATCCTCACCCTCTCCATCAAGGATCTAAATCTTGTTATAACGGCAGTATACAGGCCTCCAAACGCCACACACGAGCTTTTTGAGGAGGTCATGAACAAAGTTATTCATACAGTAGAACACCTGCCAGCTCCCAACACAGAATTCTTACTCCTTGGAGACTTCAATTTCCCACACATGAACTGGGAGACATTGGGAGGAACGAATGGAGAAAAACAACAAGCTAGGCTACTGGCGTCTCTTATGCGGACTAAATTCCTAACCCAATTTATATCCGAACCAACAAGAGGATCTAACATACTAGACCTAGTAGCTAGCAATAACCATGGGATTATGCACTCCTACGAGCTCTACGAGACCACCATGTCGGACCACAAAATCTGCGAAGCGTCTCTCGCAATAAATGCCTTGCTCAATAAACCACAGCAAGGTCAGCAAGAAAAAACAGGAATGGCAAAATTAAATTTTTACCACAAAGATATTAAATGGGTGGAAATTAAAGACAAATTAAAGATGGACTGGGCAACCAAAATTGCGGAAGACAGTGCTGCAAATATGCTCTCTAAATTCACCACAATTTGTGAAGAAATATGTAAAGCCAATGTCCCGGCTAAAAGTACAGCTAAGAAAAAACACATCCCACGAGACCATCGCATCCTTATGAGGAGGAGCCTCTACAAAAGAAAATTGGCAAAAAATCCTCCACATAGTAAAGCCACCAACTTTCACAAGGCCCTTCAGGAGATTGAAAGCAAACTCCTAAAATCCCATGATGACCAGAGGAAGAGAGAAGAACTACAAGCAGTCCAGAACATAAGCAGTAACTCCAAGTTTTTCTTCTCATACGCTAAAAAAAAATCCAAAAACATATCGACAGTAGGGCCATTAGAAGACGTCGATGGAAACCTAGTGGCCGACCCAGGGGAAATGGCAGACATACTAAGGGCACAGTATGAAAGTGTCTTCAGTCTTCCTAACCCCCACAAATCTGTGGATGACCCAGCGGCTTTCTTCACAATGCAAGAGCCCTCTCCCTCACCAATACTGACCGACATAATCCCAGAAATTAATGATATACTGTAATTCAAGCCATTGACGACATAGCAGCCGACTCAGCAACAGGTCCAGACGGGTTCAGTGCACAGCTCCTAAAAACCTGCAAAGCTGAACTGGCGCTACCACTGCAACTAATAGCTGCCAAGTCCCTAGCTACCGGTACAGTTCCCTCATCCCTGAAGGAAGGGGTAGTGAAACCTATCCACAAAGGGGGTAGCAAAGGACTGGCCAAAAACTATCGGCCCGTAGTGCTAACCTCGCACATAACAAAGATAATTGAGCGGGTCGTCAGAAAAAGAATAACGAAACACATGGAGGACCTCGACGCTTTCAACGGGGGACAGCACGGGTTTAGAAAGGGCCGGTCCTGTCTGTCGCAGCTACTTGCCCACCATGAGGCTCTACTAGAAGACATCAGTAAAGGCAAGAACGTCGACGTGATATACCTGGATTTCGCCAAGGCATTTGATAAAGTTGATCACGGCCTCGTTCTTCACAAGCTGAAAAAGCTAGGTATAGGAGGAAATCTCGGCAAGTGGCTGCACAGCTTCCTAACACATAGGGAACAGAGAGTATCGGTCCAAGGACACCTTTCAGACCCAAGCGAGGTAATAAGTGGCGTTCCGCAGGGGTCTGTACTGGGACCACTTCTGTTCCTTATCATGATAGGGGATATTGATCATGATCTCCAGCACTCCACGGCCACCTCATTTGCAGATGACACAAGAGTAATGAGGAGGGTTGAGACAGCTGACGATGTGGCCCTGCTACAAGAAGATCTGAATCGCCTACTGGACTGGGCAGATTCCAACAACATGAGGATGAACGGCGAGAAATTCGAATTGCTAAGGTACAGCCCTCTACAAACCATCAAAGAGAGCACCAGCTACCAGGCAAATCAAGAAACCATCACTCCAAAAGAACATGTGCGGGATCTGGGAGTAACAATGAGTACAAATGGAACTTTTTCTCGCCACATCAACCAAACCACCGAGACAGCTAGGAGACTCGCAGGATGGATAATCAGGACCTTCCAAACTAGAGAGAGGGCCTGTATGCTGACACTCTGGAAGGCTCTGGTCCTCCCAAAGGTGGAATACTGCTGCCAGCTATGGACTCCCCACAAGATAGGTGACATCGGCAAACTGGAGTCTCTACAGAGGACCTTCACCAGCAGGATCTGGGTCTCCAACACATAACTACTGGGAACGCCTGAAGGAGTTGCGGCTCTACTCCCTTCAGAGACGACGAGAACGTTACCTAGTGATTTATGTGTGGAAGACCCTAGAAGGGCTGGTACCTGACGTGGGACTAGTCATCAACAATCACGTTAGAAAAGGGCGACTGTGCTACATCAAGAGGACTGAGGCTACCTCTCAGAAAATAGCAACAGTCACCCACAACAACTTCAGCAAAAATGGGGCTCGCCTCTTCAATACTGTACCAAAGGCCGTCCGGGAACTGACGGGAGTCACGACAGACTCCTTCAAGCGTCAGCTGGACCGATGGCTGGCTACAGTACCAGACAAGCCCCCCAATACCAGGATATCCCAGCACCGCATCCAACTCGTTAGTAAATAGACGGAACGAGGGAGTTGCGGAGCTGCCTGGCTGCAGCGGAAGTCCACTTTAGCTGCGTCCACCACAGAGGACGGAATTCTACCAAGTATGACCAAGTAAGTAAGTATGGAGCCCACACCTGGTTCGCATATTCCAGGTGCGGCCTAACCAGCGCTGTATAGAGATTCCTGAAGATTTCTTCGTCAAGTGACACAAATGTCCTTATCAGCCCTACAATTCTATTGGCTTTGTTTATCTTTTCCGCTAAATGTTCTGAGAAATTTAACTTATTGTCTATCACTACTCCTATATCCTTTTCTGCATTCACTTCCTCCATCGCTTCATACATACTGTATCCTATCTTGTCTATCTTGCTGGTCCCAATCCGCATGTACTTGCATTTTTTTGGATGAAAAGGCATTAACCAATGCTCAGACCATCCCTTCATGCCCTCCACATCTCCTTGAAGCAAACCCATATCTTCCTTACTCCTCACTCTTCTATACACTCTTCTATACTCTTCTGTGGCGTAGCCTAGTCGATTCCGAATCAATAAGGGAGTTTGAAAGTAATCTTGATAAAGCATGGGAAGACAAGATTTGAAGTTTGATTATAAAACAAAAATACAGAATAGTAAAAATGTTGCGTCTGCTACCGCCGCCGCCCAACACCGTGAACGACCGCAGCAGTGCAAGTACTGGTACTGAGCTGGATACACAGGCCTAGTTTGCCTTTTTCCAGAGGATCTACTGTAAGAAACTGTAGGTAGGAATTAATTTATAACCGAAACTAGCCTAGCCTACCACCAATTTTCCCATGGTTTTTATTTTTGGTTTTAGGTAGATTTCATCATTAGGCCTAGCCTATACAGTAGCCTAGTTGAAACAAGTTCCAATCCCCAGCAAATGTGTTTTTTCCCATTATCCAACGATCTTCAAACACGGCCCCCGATAGTGGGGAGTGCCATGAAGATCAGGGAAATTACGGGGTAAAAGGCGTAAAAAGACGATAATGAATTATTTAAAAGAAACTTGGCTCGGGTTTTGATGTAGGCCTATTTAAAACTCCGTAAATTGATACGGTGTGACAGTCAGAGTTTTAGCATGTGTTGGTTTGTTTTTTGCATTTTTTCTTTGATATACAGTGTTGTTTTATACCAAGGACTGTCGCAAATGAGTATTTACCCATTATCCAACAATCTAAAAACACGGCCCCCCACTAGTGGGGAGGGCTATAAAGATCAGGGAAATTGCGGGGTAAAAGGGGAAAAATAGGGGTAATATGGGAAGAACTCTGAAAATATAATATAGAAAAAGTAAGAAAACGTTAAAATGTGAAAATCCGAGCCAAGTTAGGCAAAAGTTGGCTCGGATTTGGGTATTTTTCAGAGTACAAAAACCCCAAAATTGGAAAAAAAAGTTGGCTTGGCTTTTGGCATTTTTCAAAGTAAAAAAACCCAGTAATTGAATTTTGAGAGTTGGCTCGAGTTTTCATGTTTTTTGAAACCCATTAAACCCAAAAATTTGAAAACCCGAGCCAACATTTGCCAAAACTTGGCTCGGGTTTAGCGATTTTTTGAAGTAAAAAAACACAGTAACCTAACGTAGAACGTTGGATACAAGAATAACCCTTACCTACCAGCTAGTATGTGTCCCTAGTTTATCCCATACCTACCAGCTGATCCCTTGTCATGAACCTAACTAAGAAACCTAACCTAACCTAACCTAACCTAAAGCAGAAATCCCGTAAAACAGGACTTGTCATTATGCAGACAAGACTCTGTGTTTTACCCTATATCTCCCTTATAATACATTTGCGAAGGGAAGGACATATATAGGACTGAAGACTATTATATAACATACCTATAGGCTACCTAAGAAACATAACATAACCTAACCTAACCTAACCTAACCTAACCTAACCTAACCTAAAATTAATACGTGGATAGAAACTAACCTAAAATGTACGCAATTACCAAAGCAGCACTGGATCGCGCAACTGTAAGGTCCCCCGAGTAAGGTAGGAGGGGAAAAAAAATCTATAAAGCAGAAATCCCGTAAAACAGGACTTGTCATTATGCAGAGAAGACTCTGTGTTTTACCCTATATCTCCCTTATAATACATTTGCGACGGGAAGGACATAATTATATAGGACTGAAGACTATTATATAACATACCTATAGGCTACACAAACATCGATGGGGCTTGTAACTGTCAAACAGTAAAATCTTACCAAAACTCCTAAAACCCCATAAATGGAAAACCCGAGCCAAGTTTGGTTTAATGTTAGGCCTATTTTAACCCTTAACTGGCGGGGCCCGCCTTAAGTCGGGCTCCAATTTGCAGCAAGTTAGGAGCATTATTAAGGGTTTTAAAGGGTTAAAATCGAGTGCAAATGGCCGGGCCGGGAGTGCAGTAGGCCACACGTCCGACACCCAGGGCTTACCGCCGCCCACTGACTCACGCTCCCTCTGTTCTCGAGAGGCCGGCAGTGTTGCCAGTAGTGAGCGTAGTGGGAAAAAATATGCCGCTATACGCTAAACTCCCATGTTAGTGGTACCACTGCGTGAGAACGACGAGTGCTACGTAGCTCGTTCTGGTCTCATTTTGAAGCTTTTAGCGCCTAGTTTTTTGCTGAATACATTTCTTTTCATGCAGATACTTGATTGATCACTCAGGAGGGCCTGAATATGCCCAAAATAGCCCAAAACCCCCCGCTAGACAAGGGTTAACCCTCCGACCCCGGCTATATATTATATATATATTCCTCGAAATCCGGGTGTTTTGGCCGAAAAACGTCTAGGCTAGGCTACCGTATATTCGTTAATCAGACTGCTTCCCGCATTCCCGCGCATCCCCAAGCGTAGCTGTGTTATTTACCTGTAAAATGGCCTTAACCCTTCAAACCCGGTTGGTACACACGTGTACCATTTTTTTTTGGCCCCAGGAACCCGGGTGGTACTACATTGTACCATTGCTTGAAAGCCTGTGAGCTTCGTGTGCGAGGCGTCGGTCCGACGCATGTAAACAACAGCCGGCTGGACCGACGCTCCGCATCTCCGGCCACAAGAAGGAGAGCGTCGCTTGTTCGTGTGTGCCTGTATGTTGTTGTTCAGTATCGAAAAGTGGTGTAAAGTGGCTGGTTTGGCCATAAATCCAATGAAATCCAATGAAATCATCATCACAGCTCACCCAGTTGACTTAGAGAGCTCTACTTAAGGCCATTTTACAGGTAAATAACACAGCTACGCTTGGGGATGCGCGGGAATGCGGGAAGCAGTCTGATTAACGAATATACGGTAGCCTAGCCTAGACGTTTTTCGGCCAAAACACCCGGATTTCGAGGAATATATATATAATATATAGCCGGGGTCGGAGGGTTAAGTAGAGCTCTCTAAGTCAACTGGGTGAGCTGTGATGATGATTTCATTGGAGATAACTTTATGGCCAAACCAGCCACTTTACACCACTTTTCGATACTGAACAACAACATACAGGCACACACGAACAAGCGACGCTCTCCTTCTTGTGGCCGGAGATGCGGAGCGTCGGTCCAGCCGGCTGTTGTTTACATGCGTCGGACCGACGCCTCGCACACGAAGCTCACAGGCTTTCAAGCAATGGTACAATGTAGTACCACCCGGGTTCCTGGGGCCAAAAAAAAATGGTACACGTGTGTACCAACCGGGTTTGAAGGGTTAATACCACAAATTTTGTTGATATATTTGAATCTAAATAATGAATCTATATGCTCTAAAGAGTATAAGAAAATTTGTTTTAACCCTCGGCGAAACCTAATAAAAAAGTATGGTACTGTACTAAAATGTCTTTTTCGTAACAAGGTTGTCAATACGGTACTTCCAGTTAGCGATAGCTCTAAAGATCATATGAAAATGTGTTAAACCCTCGGAAAAACCTAATATAAAAGTATGGTACTAAAATTTAATTTTCGTAACAAGGTTGTCAATACGGTACTTTCCCATTATCAATGTACTGTACAATCAAAGCTGAAGATTGCAGAGTAAACACCGTAGACTTCATAGACTTTTCTTTCACCTTCGTATAATTGACAGCCAATTTGTTGTTTTTTATTTACTAAGGGATTAGTACTCAACCAGCTGGGGTGTGGGGGCAGCAGCCCCCACCCATAATACTAGGTTAGGTTAGGTTAGGTTAGGCTAATGTCTTTTCAAATCACTATCGGGGGACGTGTCTCAACATGGATCGATAGGCCTAATGGGGAAAATAGGTTTTCCTGAGATTTCTAATTAATTAAAAACACTATACAGTATATTGATGTAAATGAACAATTATTTTTATAAAAAACACTCGGAAAATTCGTAGTATTAAAATAACATTTTTCCCCAAGTTTTGGCAAAAGTTGGCTCGGATTTTGCGAATTTTCCGAGTAAAAAACACACTAACCCAATATTGAAAGTTGGCTCGGGTTTTAATGAATATAAAACTCCTAAAACCCTAACATTTGAAAACCCGAGCCAAGTTTTGTCAAAACCTGGCTCAGGTTTTCCGAATTTTCAGATTTAAAAAGTATGCTCGGGCCAAAAGACGAAAATAACAGGTAATATTGGAAGAACTCATAATGTAATATATTGAAAATTAACAAAACAAACATGGAAAAACCCGAGCCAACTTTTGTCAAACGTTGGCTCGGGTTTTTCCATTTTTCAGAGTACAGTACTGTACTGTATAAAAACCCAATAACCTCATTTCGAAAGTTGGCTCTGGTTTTGATGGTTTTCAAAGTATTATTTAATCGATTTAGTAAACTTTGAAAAGACATTAGCCTAACCGTTAATTATAGGGAATACGCTCGCACCCTTATTTTTCCTGTTTTGTCTTCCATATTTTGAGAAATGAGTGATTTCATGGTATTAGTAATAATTGTAACGTGGTATACACGATGGGTTGAGTGGGGGGCTTTGCGACCCCCTCACCCCCCCATGAATTATTGAAATCGTCATATATGATGCCAGCAGGGGGTAAATATCGAGGTATTTATAGGGAATAGGCTTGCAGCCTTATTTGTGGGAGGCGATGTTTGCACCACCAAATCCGTCCTCATCTTAGGCCCCTTGGCACGATTATTTTTTCCTTTATACTGTACTATTATATTATCTTCACCTAACTTAACCTTAAATTCACCTGCCAGAAAGAGGTCCTGACCTCACGGAAAAATGGCGTACAAAAAAGGCGCGCCGTCTATAGGTGACTCTTCACAACCTTTTAACAGTAGGTAGACATTTTGTGGCTTACTTTTTTATTAAGGTTTGCCGGGAATTGATTTTTTGTTTAATATGATATTAACCCGTCCAGCCCCAGCGACGCGTCTGACGCGTCGGCGATGTATGTAACGCACAGCCCCAGAGACGCGCCTGACGCGTCACCCTAATTGCGCCGACCGTAACCTCAGGTGTAGCCACTCAAGAGGGCTCAGATTTGTATGGGAACTGTATACGTATCCCACGCAACCGTGCCGATGGTTGAAAACTCTCAAAGTCCACGTGCGTGCGCGCGAGCGCGCAATAACCTGTTTTTTTGGGATAATTGCCTTCAATTTTTTACTCTTATAAAATCCGTTTTCGGGGGCTCTGTAGGACCATTTTTTAAGCTTTTGAGCGGTTTTTCGTGGTTTTTCCTTCATTCCTAACCCATTCGCTATTGTTTCTGGAATAAAACCATTTTTTGAAAACCGGCCGGGTTCTGGTGCGCAAACATTACAAAACTAGCCGGGGCTCCACGGGTTAACTATATTCTTATTATATAATAGGCTTCAAAACTGTCGAAAAAATTTGTGGTAGTTTCGGTTACAAATACCGTGGCGTATACTGGGGGGTCCGGGGGGCACCGCCCCCCTTAAAATTTGGTAAAATTGAGGAGACCCCGGACAGCCTTTTCACTACAGTAGTTAATGTTTTTTTGTTTTTTCTTCGATGTACAGTGTTCTTCTTTTATATCAAGGACCACTGGAAATGAGTATTTACCCATTATCCAACAATCTAAAATCACGGCCCCTGATAGTGGGGAGGGCTATGAAGATCAGGGAAAATGTGGGGTTAAAGACGTAATAAGCCGCTAATAGAGGTTTTAAAATTAAACTTGGCTCAGGTTTCCTTGTTTCTCAACTTAAGAAAACCTCAAAATGGAAAAACCCGAGCCAAGTTTGGAAAAACTCAATTTTTATTTCACGAATTTTCCCATGAATTTTTTTATTTTTCCCTGTTAGTTTTCATCAATATATAGTGTTTGGAAATAATTACAACCCTCGGAGAAACCGTTTTCCCCATTATACAACGATCTTAAGACACGCCGCCCGATAGTGGGGAGGGCTATGAAGTATAGGGGAAATGAGGGGTTAAATGTGTAAAACGGCGATTAAAATGTATTTTAGCAAAACTTTGCTCGGGTTTTAAGGTATTTCAAAGGCCTAAAACCCAATATTTCGAAAACCCGAGCCAAGTTTTGGCCAAAGCTGGCTTGGATTTTGCGAGTTTGTAGACAACAAAATTACAGTAACCTCATTTAGAAATTTGGCTCAGGTTTCCCGAAATTGCAAAGCCATAAAACCCGAATTTTGGAAAACCCGAGCCAAGTTTTCTTACAGTTTCTTACAGTAGATCCTCTGGAAAAAGGCAAACTATGCCTGTGTATCCAGCTCAGTACCAATACTTGCACTGCTGCGGTCGTTCACGGTGTTGGCGGCGGCGGTAGCAGACGCAACATTTTTACTATTCTGTATTTTTGTTTTATAATCAAACTTCAAATCTTGTCTTCCCCATGCTTTATCAAGATTACTGTCAAACTCCCTTATTGATTCGGAATCGACTACATACTGGGGCAGTGCGTTCCACTCATTTACCACTCTATCACAAAATTAGTTCTTTGCCTTCTCAAGCCTATTTCTTTCTTTGTAAATTTTCTTAGGAGTGTCCTCTCGTTCTTGTTCCCTCCCGCATCAAGAAGATACCTTCACACACATCCTCATCATACTTTCCTGACACTATCTTAAAAGTCTCTATCATATCCCCTCTCTTTCTCCTATATGCCAGTGTCGGAAGCCCCAGTGTCCTCAACCTCTGCTCATCCTTAACGACATCCATCAACATACCCTTATTCCTCACCAAGCCCTCTATAACCCATCATCTCCAGACATCACCTTTTGCTCCCCAGAACTCGCCCCCACAACATCCTGGAGGGTGGTCAGAACCTTAGGCTCTGACCACCTCCCGATCATTATCACTCACCCCAGCTAGCCACAAACACACATACACCAATTATAAAAGAGCTAACTGGGAAGCATTCACAAATGAGACAGAACAACACTTCACAACTCTAAACAGTACACCCATCACTAACATCAACAATGCTGTACACATACTCAATAAAACTATCCAAAACGCTGACAAGAAACACATTCCAAGAGGTAACAGGAAAAGACACAACCCCAACTTCACACCAGAAATTCAAAACCTCATCAGACAACGCGACATACTGAAACACTCCCCAGCACCCCACACACAAGACATCACACAACAAATTCAAGCACTCAACACCCAAACTAACAACAAAATACAAGAACAACAAAAACTAAATTGGAATAACTTCCTACAAACACTTGATCACAAAACAAACCCCAAAAAACTCTACAAAACACTAAACAGCATCACACTTTCCAACAGCAACACAACACAATCACATGCTGCAATCACAACAACAGACTCTACTCCTTCATGTAAACAACAAGCAAACACTCTCATCAATCACTTTTCACATGTCAGCCACCTAAAACCTCACAAAGACGACCGACGTGTCATCCGACGTAAGAGACAATTCCCCACAGACCCTGACTATACACCCTTCACCAATCACCAGACAAAGCATATCATCAACAATCTCAAGCACTCACCCGCCTGTGGCCTAGACAACATAATCAACATACACCTCAGATACCTGGGACCACAAGGCATACAAGCACTCACTAACATATCAAACTACAGCTATTCACACAACACAATACCAGACATTTGGAAGCATGGTATCATCATCACATTCCCCAAACCCAACAAAGACCCCACGCTACCCTCCTCGCACCGCCCCATCACACTTCTTTGCTCCCCCTCCAAAGTCATGGAACGCCTAGTATTACAACTAATTACACCTGACCTACCCCTAGCTCCAACACAACATGGCTTTAGGCCACTGCACTCCACAAACACTCTTCTCACAGACCTTACACAAAGAGCTTTCGACGGCATCAACTCAGCTAGACCACCACACAGATCACTATTAGCCACACTCGACATTAGTAAAGCCTTCGATGCCATCCCCCGCCACAACCTAACAAACAAAATCTACAACACAAACATGCACAACAACACAAAAAGGTGGCTGGCCAACTTCCTAGCAGGCAGATGTGCACGCGTATCTTTTGCCGGTCAGTCATCTAAAATCAGAAACTTTCCAAACGGAGTCCCACAAGGATCCGTCCTATCGCCCGCACTCTTCAATCTGTAAATGCACGATATAACTACACCCAATACGCCCCAAATAAACTTAGCCTCCTATGCAGATGACATAACACTCACATGCACACACCATGACCCAAAAAGAGCAACAGATCTCCTTCAACCCTATCTCAACACACTACATGGCTGGTGCACTACAAACAGACTTAATCTAGCCCCAGCCAAATCCACCGCAACCCTGCTCACAAGTTGGACAGGAGAACACGAATACATCCCTCAACTCACCATAAACAACACACCCCTAACACATAAACACACACCCAAAATCCTAGGAGTAACATATGATACTCATATGACATTCAAACAGCACACCACAAACATTAAAAAGAAACTGACACCCAGACTTAACGCCCTCAGGTCACTTGCTCACACAAAATTTGGACACAACAAAGAAACTACCACCACAGTATATAAACAATACATAAGATCAGTGATGGAATACGCAAGCCCAGCCTGGGCTTCTAACCTAGCTGAAACACATCATAAGACCTTACAGACTATTCAAAACAAAGCCCTGAAGATCATTACAGGCTGCACAGCTACTTCACCCACAGATCACCTACATCAAGAAACCAAAATCCTCAAAGTCAAAGACCATCTGGACATGAGAGGCACTCAATTCCTGGCAGCAGCCTCCACGAACCAAGACCACCCACTAAACTACATGGCAACACACCCACAGACACCAAGAAATATCAAAACAACACCCAGCACACGGTATCACACACAATTATTGTCCTCTCTCCCTCCCTGCCCACCCCGAACCAACTTCCAGAAGCACATCCATACTCATATCTCTCACCGATCCATCCACTCAATCACAGACAACACGCAGCTGCATGCACGACCTCCCGAAATCCATCCTTCCGAATCCTCCCTTCCTCGCGAGGACAGAGTCCACCTGGCCAGGCTGAGATGCGGACACCATCCAGCTCTCCTGAGCTATCAGAAGAGACTGGATGACTCCGTTGTCGACGCCTGCCCGGGATGTAACACAGCACCCCATACCATTAAACACATCATAGAAGACTGCATTTCACACAACCACTTATGCCAACAACACAATCTACACTCAATGAGAGCTCTGTGGGAAAGCCCGATCGTGGCCATGGCCTTTCTCAAGGACTCGGGGCTGTTCGGCCAGGCAGCTTAGGGAACAACAACAACAACAACAACAACAACCTCTGCTCATAGCCCGCGTTCTTCAACGTTGGTACAGTACTAGCTTGCTAGCTCTCCTCTGCACTTTCTCCACTGCTTCTATATCCTTTACCGTATATGGAGCCCACACCTGGTTCGCATATTCCAGGTGCGACCTAACCAGCGCTGTATAGAGATTCCTGAAGATTTCTTCGTCAAGTGACACAAATGTCCTTATCAGACCTACAATTCTATTGGCTTTGTTTATCTTTTCCACTAAATGTTCTGAGAAATTTAACTTATTGTCTATCACTACTCCTATATCCTTTTCTGCATTCACTTCCTCCATCGCTTCATACATACTGTATCCTATCTTGTCTATCTTGCTTGTCCCAATCTGCATGTACAGTACTTGCATTTTTTTGGATGAAAAGGCATTAACTAATGCTCAGACCATCCCTTCATGCCCTCCACATCTCCTTGAAGCAAACCCACATCTTCCTTACTCCTCACTCTTCTATACAGCTTAGTGTCATCCGCATACAGGTATACCTCACTTCCATTAGTTATAACTTCAGGTAAGTCATTGATAAATATAACGAACAGTAGTGGTCCCAACACAGATCCCTGAGGTACCCCACTTGTAATTTCCCTCCACCCCGAGCCTATTCCATTCACCAGTACCCTCTGTCTCCGATCTTTCAGGAAGGCTTCTATCCATTTCACACATTTCTCCTCTATATTATAGCTTCTAACTTTCTCTATTAACCTTTTATTTGTTAGTAGTCTTGGCAAATCCAACGTCAAGGCTATTAACCTAATTGCAATGACGACTTGTCTATTTTGACTGCTATGTCGTCATTCCAACCGCGGTTAAAAAGAAAACGTCTAGAGTCTACTTATCTTGCTCTAGGAGACGTTGTACATTAACCAAAACTACCACCGAAGGTGAAAAAAGCATAGAAGAGAAGAAAAAGGGGTTTACCTTAGTTACCGCTCAAGGCCCATCCCGTGTTCCGTCATGTGCAGATCCCTGTCGAACGTGCGCATGAGCGACCCTCTCTTGTTATCATTTTTTCACGCGCTCCATTGAATGAAGTCGCTTTTGTTGTGCTCCTTTAATTCACCCTGTTTAGGTTAGTTTCGGCTTTTCTGGCCTTCTTTTTTGTTAGACAGATGTTACGTGATCTAGGGCACACGTAAATGGGCTCCTAAGTGTGTATAATGGAGACGCGTGTGGAAATAGCTTACCGAAGGTACGGGGGCGCCTGGCGTTCCTCGTATATGTTTTTCATTCTTTCTCTTTTCATATTCTTTTTTCCTGTTAGTCTGGGCATGGTTTAGCTTTTAGCTTCATTTAGCCTAGCTCGTTTTCTCATTCAGGAATTGCTATGCCCCTATGAGTTCTAATTTTTTCATAGCCTAGGTGTACAGTTGGTTCACAATCTGAGATTTCGTGGTGGCGGTGCTGTTTGTAGTGTTTGTGTCAGCCGCATAAATAGCGTTATTCCCGAGTCCCCCCTTTCGAGCCTTCACTGTGTCTCAAGGGCCTGGGCGTTTGGTGGTTCGTGATATCCAGGGGTACCCCACGGGGGCCTCTCCCTCACGCCACAGGGTTTTTCGCCCCTGACACATTCTCTACTCGCGGCTAGGCCACCCTTTTTCTCGCCAGTTTCATTACTGGTTTTTTGTGTTCCCTTCCTGTTTTCACCTCCATCCTTTCATAGCTTTTGCCCAATCCTGGGGTACCCCACGGGGGCCCCTGTTTGTGCCAAACCACCCAACCTGCCACTTCTCCTCATGGGCTTTGCTCTATCTCTGTGGGTTGGGTGGTTCCCGGGGGATGTGCCTCCTCTCCCCTGGTGTGTCTTCCTTGCCTCTCCCTTGACCGGTTGAGTCAGGATATTATCAAGGAAGACACTGCTCAGCTTGATGGTCATCGTCGCTTGGAGTTCATAAGGAGTTGACGCTTGTTTGCGGGCCTTTTTTGGTTTTCCTAGACGCCCCTCTCGCTTGTTCGGCACCGGGCCCTCTTGGCCGGTCCCGCTAATTTGCGGAGTGCTCGATTCGGCCCTCTGGGTCGTTTCGGCTCCCCGCAAATTTGCGGAGATCGCTGGGGGGTCGCGTGGCGATGTGGGAGGTTTGTGTCGGTACGGATCTACCTCCATTGGCCCGCAAATTTGCGGTTATAGTTGGCTTTCACTGTTGACCTTTTTTATGTCATATTGTTGCCTGATACTATATTGGTGTATGCACTTTCCTGGTGTTATAGGCCCTGCATGTAAGATGTTGAGTGGTGGTTAACACTTTCTCCATCTTTGCAGGTTCTGCTGGTGCTCTTCCGCCTCGGCCACCCTCCTCACCTACCTCTGTGCTCCCAGTTTAGGGTGAGTACGGATACCTGTTTGCATGTGTGTTCCTGTTTCCCCATGCTCCTTCCCTGGTTCTTCTTGGACATTCTCTCCACTTACACCTTCGACGTGCTGATTCTGGTGTGTGTTCTTCTCGTGCTGGTCGGCTGCTTTGCTTTCGCCTTGATTGTCGCTCCCCTTGCTTGGTGAGCCACATGTCCTGCTTGCGCCACTCGCTCTTTGTGTCCTCTACGGCCTACCTCCCTGCTCTGTGTGGCCCGTGTCTGGCCCTGGTGGTTGTGCTGCTCCATGGCCCTGGTTCCTCGGCGGCGGCTGTGGCCTCTGCTTCCCTTCCGTCGGTGTGGCCGATGGGCTCCCGCCACATTGGGCCTGTGGGCCGCCGTTCCCCGGCCTTTGTTGCCGCCCGGTTCCGCGTCACCCTGGGTATCCCTGCCCGACTGACGGCCGTTCAACACAGCCCGTAGCCTCGTAGGTGGAGCTCTCGTCTCACACACGAGGGGTTGGGGGTTCAATCCCAGACCGGGCGGTGGCGAATTGGGCTTGTCTCCTTTCATGTGTTAGCCTCAGTTCACCTAGCTGTAAATAGGTACCTGGGATACGTGGACGACGTTGTGACGTCCCATCTGGGGTTGGCACAAATGGTACAAGGCGAGCTGGGTATCATTTGGTTCTCCTACGCTACTGGTCAACCTGAGCCTCCACGCTCTCGCTCGCCTCGCTACTGCCCCTCGTCGTCCTCCTGATCGCCTTGCCGTCGCCCGCCCTCGTCATGGTTCTCGCCCTGAGGCTGGGGTTGGCGGCTCTGCTCCTGTGCGCCCTCCCCTGGCCTCTACGGATAGGGGCTCTCCTCCCTTCCGCCCGCTTTCCTAGCCCAGACGACTTCCTCTTACGTTGTCCTCTCCGCGCGCGGTTGTTCGTGCTGTCGCTGGCCCTCTGCTCCCTCCTACACTGTCCAGGAGGGTCCGCCTGGGTGTCGTTGCTTCTCCTACTTCACCTGCTTCAGTGCCTCTTCTTCCTTCACGGTCTCGTCCCACGGTGGAGCTCCCTCCCTCCTCCGCCTCGGTGTCGGGCCGCCCTGTTCTCTCAGCCCCGGGGGTCCTTGCTCTGTTTCCCCCCGCGGCTCCTTCTGGCCTCCTTTCACCCGGCCATCCTTCCCCCTCCCGTCGTCCTGCTCCTCCTCCTTCTTCTCTTCCTGCCCTTCACTTCCCGTCTCGCCTGGGGGGTACCCCTCCTCTTGCCTCGGTGAGGTTTCGGGGTCCCCCTTTCTCGGGAGCTGTCGTGTCGCTGGAAGAGGGGGATGGTGCTGTTTCCCCCTCGGCCGTTCGTGATCGTGGACGGGTCCCTCTACGGCGCCACGGCCGTCGTCGCTCGCCTTCCTTGGGCCGCGACGCTGCTGGTTCGTGTCGTGGGTCTCGCTCCCGCTCACGCTTGTCCCTGCGGGCCGTCCATTCTGGGTGGGGGGGGGGGTCGCCTCTCTCGGTTCGATTGTTGGCTATGCAGGGCTAGGTTGTGTCACGCTTCGACGGGTGCTTGGCGTCGTTGGACGCCTCCCTCTTCTCGCGCTTCTTGGCGGTGACTCACCCTCAGCGCCTCGCCCTTCCTACCCCTGCTACGGTCCCGCTCCCTTCTGCAGGCCTCCGCTCTGGTCAGACTTCAGCCGCACTGACATCCTTCCGGCTGTTCAGTCCCTGGCTGTGTTGACGGGTCTGTCCTCCTATGGGTCGGGTTTGTGCGACGCCGGTCCGCCTGGCTTCGCCGTCATGCTCGGTCGCCCTCTCCCCTTGGTGGCCTGGTTTGCTGAGGCCTTCGCCTTCACACCGTTCCGTCGACGGCTCTCCTTCGGTCCCTCCCCTGGAGTCGTCACTGCTTTTGCCTCCTCTTGTGTCTGTCGGCGGGTTGGCCGGCGCGTTCTGGTCCTGGATGGGCGCGCCCATTCTTGAACTTTGTTCTATTGCTACCCCGTTCTTCTCTCACCCGGATCAGGCCTCTGTCGCCACGGTTTTTCCCTTGCGACAGTGGGTGACGGACTTCTTGTCTTGTCTTTCGGTTCCCTCCAGCCGTCTGTCCCCGCCTGCGGCTTTTCGGGGCGTCTGCGCCAGGCGCTCTTCGCGAGGGTTTGGACCGCGTTCTGCGGGTCCACCTTCGGCTCGCGGTGTCTTTGGTTCCCGAGCTGAAGGCGGTTTTGTGCGCGGCAACTCGGCGCCGCCCGACAGTGCGGTCCTCGTTCTGCCGGCCGGCCCCCTTGGATATTCGTCGGGGTTTGTTGTCCTCTGCGCTCTATACGTCGGGGTTGTTTCAGCTGGTTGCTTGGGTATGCTCGCTTCTCTGTCGGCGGCCCCTGCTTCCGACACGCGACGACGCGCTGTGTCGTTGCGGTCCCTGCTTCCGTCACGCACCGTCGTGCTGTGTCGCTCGCGGGGTCTTCTCAGTCCCGTCCTTCTGCCGGTCCTCTTCGGGGTGCTGCTGCAAGTGCTGCCGCCTTGCGCGGACGCAGGACTGGGACGTTGCAGGCCAGTGCGTCGATTCCGCCTCGCCCTTCTGTTCTTGCCCCCTTTCATCCCCGCTGTGTCGGGGCTGGCCGGCCTTCCACTTCCGGCCGCCCTTCGACGTGGTCTGCCCCGCGCCGGCCTGGGGTTGGGGTAGCCCGCCCTTTTTGCCGGGGTTGGGGGGGGGGGGGCGGGGGGAGTAGAGGTCGACGTGGCGCTCGTGCCCGCACGGCCTGTACCGAGGGTACCTCCGCGTCAACACAATGTGTAGTTCTCTGGGTCGGCCTCCTTGTTCTCCTTCTTGCCTGGCCGACCGGGTCGCTCCCCTCCTCTCGGGTGCTCCCTCGGGTTGTTTTTGCCCTTGCGCCCCTCGGTTGCCGCGAGGGACGTTGTGGGCGGCGGGTTGCGCGGTGGGGTCTCCCCTGGTGGTGGACGTCTCGACCCCCTTTCCGCTCTTGTAACCGACGCCGGTCCATCTCTTCGGAGGTGGCCCACGTGCTCACTTCCATGCCCGAGCTGGGTAGCGTCGAGGGAGTTGACCGCCGGTCGCCCGGTTTTCCTCTCCCGTGTCTTTCTGGTCCCGTCGACGAACTGCGACGCGATGCGACCGTTGGTGGTTCTGTCGGCCCTCAACGGGCGCGTCGTGCACACACGGTTTCGGATGCTGCCGGTACCCCTGGTACGCCTGGCCCTGTGCCCTCTGTCGGGGGTTGTGTCGCTGGCCCTCCAGGATGCGTCTTGGCTCGTTCCTCTCCATCCTCTCTTCCAGCGATTCTTGGCCGTTCGGACTTCCGATCGTGTGTTCCTGTTCGCCGGCCTTCCCTTCGGTCTCCACATCGCGCCGCGTATCTTCTCCGCACATGTGGGGCAGGCTCTGGGTCCTCTCCTCAGGAGCGGGCTCCAGCTCCTGTTTTCCTTGGCCGACTGGTTGGTAGTTTCCGAAGCCCTCGGCCTGTGCGTTGGCGACGCCCTCACAGTCGTTCGCACCGTCGCACGGTTAGGGTTCCCCTTTTGGTGTTCCCGATTCACGCTTGACCCCGTCGCGTGTCGTGCCATGGGTCGGTCTCGCATGGGTTTTGTCCGGCGCTACGGTGACCCGGGGTCTGCCGACCGCGGTGCACCTTCGGTGGAAGGTCTTCGCCGTGTTGCACTCGGTCTCCCTCCTGGGGTGGCTCTGGGACTCGTTCGTGGGTTCGCTGCTTTGGGCCGCTCTGCCCCTTAACTTAGGGAGCCTCTGGCTACTCCGCCTCCTCCTCATGGGCCCCGCGGTGTTTCCGTTGCCCCTCTGGATCGGCTCCTGCCACTCCTGCGTCCCGTTCGCTGACGCTTCGGTCTCTGGGTTGCTCCGGGCTCGCTCTCTGCGGCTGTGCCCTGGTCCGCCCCCCCCGCCGACGGTCTGGGTAGCCACAGATACGTCGAGCGAGGTTGGGTGGGGTTCCCGATCGAACCTGGGACGTCCACTTCCTGGCAGATGGGTGGGTCTCCCTCCACTTACCCGTCTATGCCCTCGGACTGTTGGTTCCTCTGTTCTTCCTGCGGGACCACGCGCTGGCCCTTCGGGGTCAGTCGGTGGCCTTCGGGTTAGACACTCAGACAGGCTGTCCCCTGTTTTCCTTCTGCGGGGGTTCCTCCAGGTCGTTGACTCTATTGGGGGTCTCGGTGGAGTTGTTCTTCCTCGCGGCCCGACACCCCTTCTCCTTGCATGCCTCCTCCCTGCCCGGGCCTGCCACCCTGTGGGCGGCCGCCCTGTCGTGAGGGCAGGGCGTTCTTGTTGAATGGGCGTTGCAACGGACTGTGTTCGCCGACCTCGCGGCTTCCTGAGGTGTTCCGGAGGTCGCCTTGTTCGCATCGGGGGTGCCGCGCCAGTTGCCTTTGGACCTCTCCCTCCGGCCTCGCGCTCCGGGGGGGGTCCGGCCGCTTTCATGGTGGCCTGGTACAGGTGGCGGTCGATATACATCTTTCCGCCCCCAGACGCGCTGTTGCTGTGCCCAGTCCTCGCGAGGCTGCGACTGTATCACGGCTGCGTCTGGCTCCTCGCGCCTCTGTGGCCGGCTCGGGCTTGGTCCGCCCGGTTGCCGCGGTGGTGCCCGTGTCCGGTCCCTCTACCTGTCTCCGGCTTCCACTTGGGCTCGGTTGGGGCCCTGCGGGCCTCGTTGGCCTTCGCGTCGTGCTTGTTCATGTGGCACGGTGGCTCCCGGTCCCCGGCCGGGCCCTGGCCGGGCCCTGCCTGACTTCCTGCGGCGTTCCTGGCCGTCTTCTCCTTGGGGGCCTTACGGGTCCCGCTGGGGGTCTTTTCCTAGGTGGCTACAGGCCACTCGCCTGCCAGTTGGCTCTCCTTCCCTCGTCCTACGCTCCTTGTTTCACCTCTTCCGTACACGTCGCTTTCGAGTCGACGCTATACGTACCCACTTGTCTGCCGTCCGGGGGATCTTTGGGTCCGTCGCTGGGCTGGTCGTTCTGCCACAGGCGCTGGATTCCTTCCTGCCGGCTGCCTTCCGGGATCGACCTCCTCCGCGCCTGGTTCCTCCGCAGTGGGATCTGGGGCGGGCTCTGGTCCTTCTGGCTTCACCCACGTCTACAAGGGCCGCTACGCCGGTTCTGTTGCTCGGGCGTCCGCTCTTCCTTGTCGCTCTGGCCGCTGGGGTTCGGGTGTCTGCCCTAGCGGCATTGTCATGGCCCCGGGACTGCGTGCGATTCTCCCCGTCCTTGCGTGGCGTCTCGTTCGCCTCCTCCCCTCCTTTTGTTACCACGCTTGGGAGGGCGGCCCCCGCTTTCCGGCCTTTCGCCGTCCAGGCTTTCCGGCCTTTCGCCGTCCAGGCTTTCCGGCTTGGGCATCCTCGCCATGTGTTGTGCCCGGTGTCGGCCTTGCGCTCCTCTGTTGCGTCTGTGGCGCCGCCTTCGGGTCCTGCTGTGTGGGTGTCTCCTCGGACAGGTGGGAGGCTCTCGCAGGTGCAGATGGGCCGCCGCGTTTGTCGGATCGTTCGTGCCCGTCGCCCTGTTTGTAGGGGTTCTGCGCACGATGTCAGATCCTTTGCTGCCTCCTTCCGGTTCCTGCCACGTCGATCCTTACCTGCCTTCGCCTCGGCGGTTTTGTGGGTCTTCTATCAATTCCTTCATCTCCTCCTACCTCTCCGTGTCCAGTGTTCGACCCCCTCGGCTGGTGATTGCTCTCGGGGGTCGTGTTTCCTTGTGCTCTGGCGAAGATCCCTGGTCTTCCCCCCTTGTCCCTCGTTCTTTTCCTTTGTTTTATATGACAAAGGGGGGGGGGGGGGTGTACGGGTTTGCAACACAGGATTGCAAGTTTGGGATTATGTATTGTTCCAGTACATAAGTGTTTTTGCCACATTGGAAATTGTGTTTTGTTCTTGTGTTCAGTGTTTTTGTTGGTTTTTGAAGAAAAGGGATTTTGGGTACAGTACCTTTTTGGTTTCAGACAAGTCTATGTTTTTGCATTACTATGAATGACGGGCATGTGTTAAAACTGTTCTTTTTAGCTACTCCTCAGTTTTTCACGCTTTTATTAGACTCTCTTGTTTAAATTGTGTCTTTGTCATTCATACTTTTGTTTTATGCATTGGTTTTTTTGGTAGGTTGGGCTTGGATGTCCTTCTCCTATTTGTTATGCAGCCTTGACGTTGGATTTGCCAAGACTACTAACAAATTGGGAGGTTTGACGTACCTCCCAACCTACCAAATAGGAAAACCTACTATTTGGTAGTAGTCTTGGAAAATCCAACGTACATAATACCCTCCCTCACGCCGGACCCCTGCCCATCCGCGTTCTTCTGCTGACGTGAGATGTGATAACAAGAGAGGGTCGCTCATGCGCACGTTCGACAGGGATCTGCACATGACGGAACACGGGATGGGCCTTAAGCGGTAACTAAGGTAAACCCCTTTTTCTTCTCTTCTTCTCTTCTATGCTTTTTTCACCTTCGGTGGTAGTTTTGGTTAATGTACAACGTCTCCTAGAGCAAGATAAGGAGTAGACTCTAGACGTTTTCTTTTTAACCGCGGTTGGAATGACGACATAGCAGTCAAAATAGACAAGTCGTCATTGCAATTAGGTTAATAGCCTTGACGTTGGATTTTCCAAGACTACTACCAAATAGTAGGTTTTCCTATTTGGTAGGTTGGGAGGTATGTCAAACCTCCCAATGTGGGACCTTATCGAAGGCCTTCATAAAATCGCAATATACCACGTCTATTACATCACCATCCTCTAGAATTTGCATCCAATCATCTACCACCTTAATTAGCTGTAGTACCGTCGACATCTCCGGCAAGAATCCGAACTGTCTCCCACTGAAAAGTTGGTTTGATTTCATATGCTCCATTATTCCTTCTCTAATTACCGTTTCCATTAGTTTACACACAACACTTGTCAAACTGACTGGTCTATAATTTCCTGGGTCATTTCTCTTTCCCTTCTTAAATATAGCTGTTATGTTCGCCTCTCTCCAGTCCATCGGGATTTGTCCTGTATTAAACGATACCTCAAATAAAATTTTCAATGGCTCTACTAACATCTCACCTCCTTCCTTTATGATTCTTGGGTGTATCCCATCCGGTCCCGGAGACTTACTTCTGTTCATTTTATCTATAGCCCTTCTTATTCTAGCATGGGAAAACTCTATTAGTTCTAGTGCCGGTGCCTGTTTGATGGGAATAGTAGGCACTGCATCATCCGACTCCACTGTTAGAATCCCCCCAAAGTATTTTCCCAGCACCTCTGCTTTCTCCTTATCAGTCTCCGTTCTACTCCCATCATCCAACACCCCTACCAGCTCTGGGATCCCTACAGATTTGAGATATTGGTAGAGATGGAAGACGAACCAGAAGAGACCAGGCTCGTTGGGGATTCCATCCTACGAGGACAGGTCGAAGAGTTCTGCGACAGAGTCCCAAATCAACGAAAACGATTTTGCATCCCAGGAGCTGGACTGGACAACATTGTGGAAGCCTTCGAAGATACCACAAAGGATGCAAATGAAAATACCCTTTTTGTCATTCATGCTGGTTCAAATGACGTCATGCGCACCAGATCCGAAGAGTTGATGGAGAAATATCGCAAGATGATCCAGCACTACAAAAACAAGTCAAGGAATATCATCATCTCAGGCATTCTCCCCAAGATCGATGCACCTGACAAATTCTACGACAAGGCCTTCAGCACAAATAGCCGACTAAAATATTTGTGTCTGAGGGAAGAAGTTGAATTCATCAACCTCTGGGACAACTTCTACAACCAGCCTACTCTGTTCCGCAAGGATGGCACTCATCTAAACCCTGTGGGTTCAGCACGCATGGGTCGTCTCCTACACGAAGCAGTCCGCAGCCATGGATAAAAAAACGCCATCCGAGAAGAAGCAGCAGTGACATAAATCATCCAACGCCAAGAAAAAAACAGAGGCAACCGAGGACCACCAGCGATAAGGACCGAGGACAGCCATGAACATAAATGTAGATCCGACAAGAACCAAAAATATTATTAAAGAGCGTTCCGTGAGTTCTAAAATAACAAATTTAAAGGTTTTCTATGCAAACGCTCGTAGCATACGCAATACATTTTCAGATTTAGAGGAGCTAGTGTTTACAGAAAATTATGATGTGATTGGCATAACAGAATCTTGGCTCAATACAGAAGATAGAGACTTTTTAGCAGAGTATTCACTTCCCGGTTATGTAATGTTTGAGAAAAGTCGAATAAATCGAAATGGAGGTGGCGTTTTACTTTATATCAAAGAAAGTCTTAACCCTACCCTCTTGTCAAAACCTCAAATTGTGAATGTCGACGCATCTTTTGTTCTAATAAAGAATAATAAAGGTACAAAAATAATACTTGCATTAATATACAGACTTCCAGCTCAATCAGTGCAAACTGACCGAGAAATTTACGAACAAATTGCAGATGTAAGTAACTCACAAGATACCGTAATTTTTGGCGACTTTAATTTACCGGTGACCAAGTGGGGCGATACTCTTACTTCACACTCCGGACATGACTTGTATACGAACACTCCACCCTCCATTTAACGGACAAATGCGTGCAAGCACCTGTCCGTTCCTGCTAAATGTCCGTTGCTGCTAAATACTGTCCAGTCCGGATGTAATCCGGAAATTCCTTGAGAAAAATTCGGTGTTGAGTACAGGTGTCCGGATCGTGACATTTAACTGTTATGCATCCTTTTTTTTACTGTACCTGAAATAAATCCTGGTAATCCCTTGTGCTACACCCTATTGATAATGCAAAACTATTGAACACACTTAAAAGTGTATATTATTTGGTCTCTATATAATCTGTGAATCATTTCCGATATGATAGAATTAGAGATTTTATTTTCCACCAACTCATAATCAGCAAAAACGACACAAATGTCAATTAAAAACATGTTATAATATTTCCCCATCATTTTGTGTATACCGTGGGAACAAAAAAAAAACAAAAATCTATCAAACTTAAATCTCCCGTCTGGGAAGCTCGGCGCATAGACAGAGGGGAGGGTTGAAATATTTTGTTGACTATCTCATTTATTATTTATCTATGTGCTGGAAGGATATTATATTTTTCAATTCCATCACATTAGAAATTATTCAAAGTTTACAAAAAGTCCAAATAAGACATAGTTATGTTAATGTATAAGGGATTTAGGTAGATAAATTAGAGAGATAGATAAATAGAAAGAGTGTGTATATCGAGGGAAAAAAACAAAACAAAAAAATCTATCAAACGTAAATCTTCCGTCTCTGCTGGCTCGGAGGGGAGAGTTGAAATATTTTGTTGACTATCTTATTTATTATTTATCTATGTGCTGGAAGGATATTATATTTTTCAATTCCATCATATTAGAAATTATTCAAAGATTACAAAAAGTCCAAATAAGACATAGTTATGTTAATGTATAAGGGATTTAGGTAGGTGCATTAGAGAGATAAATAGATAGAGCAACGGACTTTGCTCCAACATTTTTATAGCTGGGTCCATTGTCCGGCCTACATTTTTTGACCGTTATTGCCGATATCCGTTAAATCGGAATCCGTTAAATGGAGGTTAGAGTGAACTTGCAAGAGAGTTCGCTTTATCAATTTGTTTGAACGCCGACCCGTGGTAATAACGTTCTTGACATTGTACTTGCAACAAAAGAAGAATTAATAGAGAATTTGAATGTTGGTGATGAATTCAGTAACAGCGACCATCGTACGATAACTTTCACTTTAAAGTTTACTAGTAACGAACCAAATTGTATCATCGAAAAAGTCCCTAATTTCAAGAAAGCAAACTTCCATAAACTTAGAGCTATGTTTAACCCTTCAAACTCGGATGGTACACGTGTGTACCATTATGTTTTGCCCCCAGGAACCCGGGTGGTACAACATTGTACCAGTGGTTGAAAGCCTGTGAGCTTCGTGTGCGAGGCGTCGGTCCGACGCATGTAAACAACAGCCGGCTGGACCGACGCTCCGCATCTCCGGCCACAAGAAGGAGAGCGTCGCTTGTTTGTGTGTGCCTGTATGTTGTTGTTCAGTATCGAAAAGTGGTGTAAAGTGGCTGTTTTGGCCATAAAGTTATCTCCAATGAAATCATCATCACAGCTCAACCAGTTGACTTAGAGAGCTCTACTTAATGCCATTCTACAGGTAAATAACACAGCTACGCTTGGGGATGCGCGGGAATGCGGGAAGCAGTCTGATTAACGAATATACTTACAGTTTCTTACAGTAGATCCTCTGGAAAAAGGCAAACTATGCCTGTGTATCCAGCTCAGTACCAGTACTTGCACTGCTGCGGCTGTTCACGGTGTTGGCGGCGGCGGTAGCAGACGCAACATTTTTACTATTCTGTATTTTTGTTTTATAATCAAACTTCAAATCTTGTCTTCCCCATGCTTTATCAAGATTACTTTCAAACTCCCTTATTGATTCGGAATCGACTACATACTGGGGCAGTGCGTTCCACTCATTTACCACTCTATCACAAAATGAGTTCTTTGCCTTCTCAAGCCTATTTCTTTCTTTGTAAATTTTCTTAGAGTGTCCTCTCGTTCTTGTTCCCTCCCGCATCAAGAAGATACCTTCACACACATCCTCATCGTACTTTCCTGACACTATCTTAAAAGTCTCTATCATATCCCCTCTCTTTCTCCTATATGCCAGTGTCGGAAGCCCCAGTGTCCTCAACCTCTGCTCATAGCCCGCGTTCTTCAACGTTGGTACCAGCTTGCTAGCTCTCCTCTGCACTTTCTCCACTGCTTCTATATCCTTTACCATATATGGAGCCCACACCTGGTTTGCATATTCCAGGTGCGGCCTAACCAGCGCTGTATATAGATTCCTGAAGATTTCTTCGTCAAGTGACACAAATGTCCTCCTTATCAGCCCTACAATTCTATTGGCTTTGTTTATCTTTTCCGCTAAATGTTCCGAGAAATTTAACTTATTGTCTATCACTACTCCTATATCCTTTTCTGCACTCACTTCCTCCATCGCTTCATACATACTGTATCCTACCTTGTCTATCTTGCTGGTCCCAATCCGCATGTACTTGCATTTTTTTGGATGAAAAGGCATTAACCAATGCTCAGACCATCCCTTCATGCCCTCCACATCTCCTTGAAGCAAACCCATATCTTCCTTACTCCTCACTCTTCTATACAGTTTAGTGTCATCCGCATACAGGTATACCTCACTTCCATTAGTTATAACTTCAGGCAAGTCGTTGATAAATATAACGAACAGCAGTGGTCCCAACACAGATCCCTGAGGTACCCCACTTGTAATTTCCCTCCACCCCGAGCCTATTCCATTCACCAGTACCCTCTGTCTCCGATCTTTCAGGAAGGCTTCTATCCATTTCACACATTTCTCCCCTATATTATAGCTTCTAACTTTCTCTATTAACCTTTTATGTGGGACCTTATCGAAGGCCTTCATAAAATCGCAATATACTACGTCTATTACATCACCATCTTCTAGAATTTGCATCCAATCATCTACCACCTTAATTAGCTGTAGTACCGTCGACCTCCCCGGCAAAAATCCGAACTGTCTCCCACTGAAAAGTTGGTTTGACTTCCTATGATCCATTATTCCTTCTCTAATTACCGTTTCCATTAGTTTACACACAACACTTGTCAAACTGACTGGTCTATAATTCCCTGGGTCATTTCTCTTTCCCTTCTTAAATATAGCTGTTATGTTCGCCTCCCTCCAGTCCATCGGGATTTGTCCTGTATTAAACGATACCTCAAATAACATTTTCAATGGCTCTACTAACATCACCCCTCCTTCCTTTATGATTCTTGGGTGTATCCCATCCGGTCCCGGTGACTTACTTCTGTTCATTTTTTCTATAGCCCTTCTTATTCTAGCATGGGAAAACTCTATTAGTTCTAGTGCCGGTGCCTGTTTGATGGGAATAGTAGGCACTGCATCCTCCGACTCCACTGTTAGTACCCCCCCAAAGTATTTCCCCAGCACCTCTGCTTTCTCCTTATCAGTCTCCGCTCTACTCCCATCATTCAACCCCCCCACCAGCTCTGGGATCCCTACTCTTCTTGTTAACTTTTCCTGAATGTACTTCCAGAATATACGGTAGCCTAGCCTAGACGTTTTTCGGCCAAAACACCCGGATTTCGAGGAATATATATATAATACATAGCCGGGGCTGGAGGGTTAAAGAAACTGACTGGAGCTTTTTAATTCACAATAACGACATAAATACATCTTGGAAGTTATTCGAAGCCACTTACCTAAAAGCAGTGCAAGACTGCATACCATCGAAAATACGGCGTCCAGGCCATAATAATAAGCCCAAATGGTGGAATAAAGATATTTCAAACTGCCTGCTTGCTAAAAAAATTGCTAATGATAGATTAAAATCCTCACAAAATGACAAAGAACGGGTGAAATTTGTAGAGCTACGACGCAAAGCCAAAAAGTTAATTAAGCAAAGTAAAAAGACCTTAGAGTTACATATTGCGAATCAAAGTAAAACAAACCCGAAAGAATTCTATAGTTATATCAGAAAGAAAAAAGTAGTTACTTCAACTGTTGGACCGTTAGTCGATGAAAATGGAGAATACACCAAAGACGAAGTACAAATGAGTAATGCCCTCAATACCTTCTTTGCATCAGTTTTTACAACAGAAGACCTCAGTGATATCCCTACACCATCGCCGATTCAGATTGATAATTCAGATGTTCTAAGCAATATCACCGTTACAGAGAGAGAAGTATTGAATTGTTTAGATAAACTCAAGGTAAATAAAACGCCTGGACCTGATACAATCTCGCCTAGAGTTCTAAAGGAAGCTAAGGATGAGCTCTCCAAACCACTGACATTACTATTCAATAAATCCTTGCGGTCTGGAACTATGCCCGATCAGTGGAAGCTAGCCAACGTAACACCGATATTCAAAAAAGGCAGCAAATCCCTACCCAGTAACTATCGTCCAATTAGCTTAACCTCAGTTGTATGTAAAATGCTAGAAACGGTCATACGAGACAGACTCGTAAATCACTTAGAGGAAAATAACATACTTAACCCTCGGTACCCGGAAGGGCTTTCAGAAGCCCATAACAACTAGGGCCTGGGACCCGGATGGGCTGCTGAAAGACAGAAGGATTGCCTATTGAGCGTGGTTTGAAAGCCGTGCGTCGGACCGCATGTAAACAAAGCCGGTCGGAGCGACTCACACCTTCGAGAACAATATGGGTATTGTTCACATGTATGGGGAGGATCCTCTCACACCGCACTACTAAACAAAGTAGAAAGGAAGGCCTTTTGTATCATTAACTTCCGTCCACTCATCAACTCTCTGCAATCTCTCTATCTCCGCTGCAATGTTGCAGCCTAGGCGTAGACGTTTTTCGGCCAAAACCCCCGGGTTTCGGGGAATATATATGGCATACATAGCCGGAGCTGGAGGGTTAAAGATACTCAACACGGCTTTCGTAAAAAAACGTTCCTGTTTAACCCTCCAGATCCGGAAGAGCTCTTGAACGCCCATAAAAAACACACCCCTCGCTACCCGGAAGGTCTCTTAAACGCCCATGAGCTTAAAGCCTGTAAGCTTGGTGTGCGAGGCGTACGTCCGACGCATGTAAACAACAGCCGGCTGGACCGACGCCCCGCATCTCCGGCCACAAGAAGGAGTGCGTCGCTTGTTCGTGTGTGCCTGTATGTTATTGTTAAGTATCGAAAAGTAGTGTAAAGTGGCTGTTTTTGCCATAAAGTTATCTCCAATGAAATCATCATCACAACTGAACCAGTTGACTTAGAGAGCTCTACTTAACGTCATTCTACAGGTACGAAACACATCTACGCTTGGGGATGCGCGGGAATGCGGAAGAAGTCAGAATAACAAAGATACGGTAGCCTAGGCGTAGACGTTTTTCGGCCAAAACCCCCGGATTTCGGGGAATATTTATGTAATGCGTAGCCGGGGCTGGAGGGTTAACAAACCTCTTTGACTTCTTCCACGATATCCTCAACCTCTACGATGAGAGTAAAGCTGTAGATATTATATACCTTGATTTTCAAAAGGCCTTTGACAAAGTTCCCCACAAACGTTTACTGCTAAAACTAAAAGCGCATGCAATACAAGACTGTGTGTTGAAATGGATAGAAAATTGGCTCAGCGACAGAAAGCAAAGAGTAGTCATGAACGGTAAGGCATCTAAATGGACCAATGTAAGTAGCGGGGTACCCCAGGGATCGGTACTACGACCAATTCTCTTTCTAATTTACATCAACGACATAGATGAGGGTCTCATCTGTACAATCTCAAAATTTGCTGACGATACAAAAATTGCAAATAGCGTACTCTCAAAAGAACAAGTTGACAATATACAACACAATCTAGATAAATTGTCATGTTGGGCCCAAATTTGGCAAATGAGTTTCAATGCGGATAAATGTAAAGTACTACATATCGGATACCTAAATGAGAAAGCAAACTATTCGATGAATGGCACTCATCTTAAGAATGTAAACAGAGAAACCGATCTGGGAGTAACAATATCGAGTAACCTAAAACCGAGTCAACAATGTTCAGAAGTTGTTAAGAAGGCAAGCAAAATAATTGGCTTTATAGGCAGGTCATTTGAGCATAAATCCAAAAAAGTTATCCTAACCCTTTACAATTCCTTAGTCCGCCCTCTTCTGGAATACTGCGTTCAATCCTGGTGCCCTTATTACCAAAAAGATATAAACAAGCTAGAACGAGTTCAACGTAGAGTTACCAAAATGATACCTAGCCTAAAGAACAAACCATACGAAGAGCGTCTTAGAGAATTAAATCTATTTCCTTTAACCCAGCGCAGATTAAGAGGTGACTTAATTCAAGTGTTCAAAATCATCAAAGGCATCGACAATATGAACTGTAGTAAGCGCTTGTGAATCCTCGAAGGAGGAGATACGGGCGCTATATAAGTAACCAGAAGATTATTTATTATTATTATTTACTTCACTATCGACCAATCTAATTACACGCGGGGAAACGGTTGCAAAATTATTGGTAAATCTTTTAACTCGCACGAATCTAAGAATTTCTTCTTCAATCAAGTTGTCAATTTATGGAATGGGCTTCCCCGAAACGTTATAGACTGCATCACCGTTGATTCATTTAAACTCCGCCTAGACAAATATCTCGCATCAAACCCGCGACTGACTGCGTTTGTAAATGAATAACTTTATTTTATCCCCCCCTCAGTTACTAACCCATCTGTCCCCTACTAACTTCCTAATCCTGCCACGGACATTAGTTCCAGGGCAGTAATTCCCTTTCTAATGTTCCCTTACCCACTCTAAACCACTGTTTGGACACTTGATCCTCAGTGTTTTGGAGGACAAGCAACCTAGAAGGGTCACTAGACCTGTTGTTGCTTGCTTTCCTTTGTACTCCTTTGTACTCTTCTTGTTAACTTTTTCTGAATGTACTTCCAGAATATTTTTGGATTATCCTTCACATTTCTAGCAATCTCTCTCCCTCTCCTTCACCCCCCTCCTTGTCTCCCACCTTATTTTATTGTTTATTTGTCTGCATTCCAGATCCACTTCTTTAGCTTCTATACTAGACCCCCTGTTCTTTTTTAACCATTTTATTTTTTCCCACAATCGTTTCTTTCTTCTAATCAATGTCCAAAGCTTTCTTTTCATTGGCAATTCTGGGTTCGTTCTTTTCCTCAATTTTGTTTTATCCTTATATTCCCTTACTGGTACACTTTTGGATACAGCATTCTCCAGTTTGACTCTAATTTTCCTCCACATTCCTTCAGCGTCTTCACCGTTCAAGTATTCCCCCCAGTCAATGTCCAAACACCATCTCAGTAGCTCATAATCTGCTCTACCATACATGTATATTTTTCTATTGCTTCTATTATCCCTCTGTTTTAATATTGCAACTAAAGCTTATACAGGCATGGTCACTATGATCTATAGGGCTATCCACATTGACATGTTCCACTATATCCTCCTCTTTGCTAAAAATCAAATCAAGTACACTCCCCTGTGTCCCATCTCTATATCTTGTCATCTCTGTAATATGTTGCGTTAAAAAACAATCTCTCACTTTCTTTATAAACTTGTTTTCCAGGCTACACTGTCCCACTGGAGTAGTACAATTTGCCCAGTTGATCCTTGGCAAATTGAAGTCTCCAATCAAAATCTTATATTTGTTCTCTCTATTATCTATTTCCTCCATTGCTTTCAGTAGGTTATCATCCTCTTCCCTACTATTATTTGGGCTTCTATATATAGAGGCAATTAGAATTGATCCTCTTGCACATTTTACTTCAATACACAAATACTCACAATACTGCTGTCTCATATCCACCTCATTAACCTTGAGCTCTTTTCTTACATAAATAAACAGTCCTCTTCCGACCTCTGCTCTAATAGCATTCCTCTCATACAACTCAAAACCCTCCAAACTATACTCCACGAGTTCCCTTTCAATTCTAGCATTTTTTGGTCTTACTTCCTGTAAGGCTATGACATAAGGTTTTTCCTCTTCATCGTGCAACCTACATATCAGTTCTCTTTTCTTGTCCTGGGTAAACACATCCACATTACTAAACATAATCCTTAACCCGGTAAGCGCTAAATAGACCAAGGGGCTAGGGTAGTTATTTGTGCATTTCTAGCCTTGGATTCTGACAGAATTCGTTATATTTACAATATAGACCATTATTTGTTTTCGGTATGCTTTTATTTTACATATATGATGTATATATGAACCTTCAAGAGTGCTAAAATAAGTAGGAAAAGCATTTGGGTGGTGAAAAACGAAGATATTGGCCACCCGGTCGTAATGTCAGGCGAGAGAGAGCTACAGGCAACCCTCCTCTCTCGCTGTCTGTGAGGTAACTGAGACGAGCGGGGCGGTGTGGGCTGGTGTCTGGGTGTTACATATCGATCTTTTCTGCAACCCACTTGTGCTACATTATCGCGGGAGAGAAAAATAACCGATAAATGATGATAATAAGAGGGAAAATAGGTGATAATTGAGGAGGGGAGGGAGGGGGGAATAAGGTGGGGAAGGAGGGGAGGGGGGTGGATGAGATTTACATGGATGAGTACTGGAGGGGAATTATCTCACCTAGAGACAAATTCCTTTGTTTTGATAGGCCCTTTTTTTTTTTTGCAAAGCTTTTTTTATGGTCTTGCTTCCGTGAGGCCTATCGCGTTCCCTATAGGAAGCCTTCCGTGAGGCCTATCGCGCTTGCCGGGTTAATCCAGCTACCATTCCTTCAGTAACTACACCATCCCGCTCCTCCTGTCCGTACCCTACTCCCCCCTTAGCACTACTGGGTCTGCCACTTTGTCTCCTGTCTCTTCCTGTATTTACCTATTTGTAGTTTACAGGAATTGAGCAGCGCTCGTGTTGTCCTGTCTTAGTTACTTTATAATCAATCCATTTTACTTAGACAAGTATCGTAATGGATATTCCCAGTTCCCAGTATTTTGGACTAACATATCATAACTTATGTTGCCCTATTTCCATATTTACTTTTATCCAACCTAGATTTGAACATGTTAATGTTCCTCGCTCTCACCACCTCCCCCTCCAAGTTGTTCCAAGTCTCTATACTCCTATATGGGAAGCTGAATTTCTTTGTGTCCTTACGACATCTGCCCTTCCTCAGCTTAAACTCGTGCCCTCTTGTCCTTCCATTATCCCTCACGAATAGATCTTCCCTATCTACTCGTTCCAAACTTTTTACTCTCTTGAACATCGTTATTAAGTCGCCTCGTTCCCTTCTCTCTTTCAAGGTAGGCAGTTTTAGTGTCTTAAGTCTTTCCTCATATGTCAACTCCTTCAATCTTGGGATCATCTTCATTGCTATCCTTTGGACTTTCTCTAATTTGTTTATATGTTTTTTCAAATGTGGTGACCATATCACTGCTGCATATTCTAATCTTGGTCTTATCATAGTCATTATCAGTTTTCTTAACATTTCTTCATCCAAATAGTTAAATGCCACTCTCATATTTGTTATTATTCCATATGCTCCTCCAATGATCATGTTAATATGCTTCTCCGGGGATAGATCATCTTGTATTATCACTCCAAGGTCCTTCTCATGCCGTGTTTTGCCGATTATTTCAATTCCTAATTTGTACTCCCAGCTTGGCCTTATCTCACTTGTTCCCACTTCCAAAACATGACACTTTTCTGCATTGAAACTCATTTTCCAGGTTTGGCTCCATCTGTGCAACTCATCTAGGTCCTTTTGAAGATCCTGACAACTTTCTATACAGGTGACATTCTTCATGATCTTAGCGTCATCCACAAACATATTCATATGACTATTCAAGTTTTCTGGCATGTCGTTTACATAAAGTAGGAACATTATTGGACCCAACACTGATCCCTGTGGTACTCCGCTCGTCACACTCCTCCACTGTGAATATTCGTCTTGTATCGTGGTCCTCATTTCTCTTCCTATTAAAAAGTTTTCCATCCATTTTAACATCCTACCATGCAACCTGCATTTCCACAATAACCTTTTGTGAGGCACCCTGTCAAAGGTCTTTTTCAGGTCCTGTGACACCTCCACCCTGTTCTCCTCCTCCGTCACAACTCCTATCACATTATCTTCCCTCCCTGATCTCCCCCTCCCTTCTATTCGTATAAACCACTTCTTCAATTTCCCGTCCCTCACTCTCCAGTAAAAATTTCTCTTATCCTCCTCACCCAACTTTCCATTATTTTCATCAGCCTTTTCTTGTAATTCCTTTATTTTTTTTCTTTGTTCTATGCTCAAATCCTTCTTTAGTCTTATATGTTTCAGTTCTTCATTTGTGTTTAGCCTCCAACTAAAATTTGTCACCGTCTCTGCCACTGCCCTGGTTTTAAACTGTACCCTTATAGGTCTCATCTCTCCCCTTTTATATCTACCTATCCTACTGACTTCCTCCACCTGCCCTTCCCATTCATATCCGTCCACATCCACACCTTTCATGACCTCCTTCACTTTCTCCATATCCCTCACTTTTCTCACTCCATTATCATTCATATGAGCCTCTATATCTCCATGCATGATTACACCCCTATCCCTGGCCTCCCTCACGACACTCTCCTTGTTCTTCATGACCCCTACAACTGCACTCTCAAAACTTTTTTTGGTCATATTCATTTCTTCCTTTTGCTCTTTCATAATATCCTCCAAATCCTTAAATTTCTGTTTACCTACCACCGTCCATGCAGTTGACTCCTTTACTTCCTTGAATCGTCCTTCGTATTCCTTCAGCTGCTCCTTCAATGCCATATTCTCTGCTCCCAGTTCATCTACCGTTTTCAATACCATCTCTAGGCTATCATTAACTTCCGAAATTGGCCTGCATTCACTTCCTTCGCTAGGCCTATATCCTTCCCCACCTGACACACCACACAGTACCTTAACTTTCTCACCAATATCCCCCTTCCATTTCTCTGTATCACTCTTCCAAATCCTTCATAACATTAACTCCTTCAGACTCATATGACGCAGAGGTTGCCAGATTAGCAATAAGAAATAGAGTTCTCTCACTCTTATAATTACCTCTCCAAAATTCGTTTTCTGCCCACAACTTACTCAAAGACAACTGCATAGGTTGAAGTAACTAAACTAAAGGTTTCTAAATACCCCTGATGGTAACAGACTTTAAAGTATCCCCAATAGGCTCAAAATTGCGTCATATGTCGGAGAGGGTTAATAACCTCTTCTAACTTATTATCTGTGCTCTTAAACCCACGAAAACGTTGTAGCCTTTCTTGCGCCTACGTCAATCCCGAAATTCCCTCCGCCATGTTTGTTTACAATCTCAACAACTCACAACACTACCGCTGTCCCGTCACTCCACTCTTATTAGGCCTACACTATACAGTATATCACCCCTCCACCACCAATATATCCTCCAAACACTTCACGAATCCTTCCTCTCCTTGCTAGCCCCGTATGCACTCGATATTCCGTGATTACTTATCCATTCCCATGAACTTATGCCGGAGCCTCAAAATGGCGTGTGTACGAATCGGTGCCGTCTATAGGAAGGTATTGACAACCATGTTACGAAAAAATTCCATTTTAGTACCATATATATTTATTAGGTTTTGCCGAGGGTTGAAACTAATTTTAATATGATGCTTAGAGCATATAGATTCCGTATCTGTCTTCAAATATGTCAAAATAATTGGTGACAAATAAATGGAGTTATACTCCAAGTTTTGGCAAAACTTGGCTCGGATTTAAAGTATTTTCAGAGTCCAAAAACCCTTAAAATTAATTTCGAAAGTTGGCTCGGATTTGTTTTGTTTTCAACTTAAGAAAACCCCAAAATGGAAAAAGCCAAGCCAAGTTTTGGCAAAACTTGGCTCGGATTAAAAAAAAAATCAGTCCAAAAACCCTTAAAATTAATTTCCAAAGTTTGACCTAGTATATTAACCTAACCAAACAACCCACCTAACCTAACCTAGACCTAGTACGTCGGATACAAAATTAGCCCTTGCATGCCAGCTACTTTGGGTGCATAGTATACCCAGTATGTTGGATACAAAACTAGCCCTTGCATGCCAGCTACTGGGGGTGCATAGTACCCAGTACGTGGAATACAAAACTAGCCGTTGCTCTCTGCCACACTCGTCCGACGGCAGCGAGAGGTTGACAACTATCATTAACCTAATGTAACATAACCTAGCAACACCAAGTATATGCCCCTAGTGCTAACCTTATTGTGGTTACACACCCACTCTCTCCTTTTTTGTCTATATGAGCACACAGTCCCGCACGTCGCACAATTCACAGATGTACTTACACTAGTTGTATTTCCGGGAGTGAGCATGCTCGTTAATTCCCGCCTCCTAAGATATGTTTGTCATACCGTGCTTTGAAACTATGCACTGATGGTGCAAACACTACTTCGGCTGGCAATTTGTTCCACCCACTAATCGAGTTGGTAGGAAATCTTTTACTTTTCAGATCAGATTTACTATTAGGCACTTTCAGTTTGTAGCTGTGACCTCTTGTTCTCTCACCTTCATCCCTCTCTATGAAGTTTTCTTGGTCGATTTTGTCAATACCTCTGACACATTTGTATATCTGAATTTGCTGTCCTCGTTTCCTTCTCTGTTCCAGTGTAGGTAGATTCAATCTCTCGAGCCTCTCTTGGTACTCCAAATTTTCCAAACCTGGGATCGTCCTCGTAGCTGCTCTCTGTACCCTTTCAATTTTGTGGATATGTTTCTTCATGTGAGGGGACCACACTACAGATGCATATTCCATCCTGGGTCTTATTATTGCTGTTATTATTTGTTTCATGGTGTTTTCATTAAGATAATTGAAAGACATCCTGATATTTGCCAATAGTGCTAGTGATTCTCTCACTATCTTTTTTACGTTGCTTTCTGGAGACATTTTATCCTTAAATTCTATCCCCAAGTCTTTTTCTTTTTCTGCTTTGGGAATCACTTCGTTTCCTAGTTTATAATCTTTTCTAGGTCTGTACTTGCTTTTACCCATTTCTAGAGTCTTACATTTTCCTGCATTGAACTCCATATTCCATTTGATGCTCCATTCATGGATCTTTTGCAAATCTGATTGGAGTTCAAGGCAATCCTCCTGGGTTCTGATTGTTTTAAGCAGCTTAGCATCGTCCGCAAACATGCTCATGTAGCTTGTTAGTCCCTCAGGTAAGTCATTTACAAATATTAGAAACATGATTGGGGCTAGGACAGATCCTTGTGGTACTCCACTCGTAATTTGAGTCCAGTTTGACGATTTCCCCCTTACTGTTGTTCTCATCTGTCTTTCGCTAAGGTAGCTCTCCATCCATTTCAGCAGTTTGTCTCCTACTTTTCCCTCATGTTTTAATTTCCACAGATGTAGGTAGTACTCTGTGGTCCACTAACAGCTTTAATGAAGGCTCATTTTCTTTGAAGGTTTTCTTAATAATCGAATGTGGAACCAGAGCACAACCTCTACACACGGGACCCATCCTCCAACTGTAGACAAAAAAGCCGGCGCATTCAGGTTCGTCGGACGTGACGTGACGTGACGTATTGATGGACTGTGATTGGTTACTATGATGATGTAAGGCTGTGGTTGGTTCCGTGAGTGGCGAGATGTGACATAAGCCATTGTAATTGGTTCACACATGCATAAAAAGATGGCCAGATGTAGTGGCGTTCGACTGACAGGTTGGTATTAACATGGGGGTGCCTCCTGGACCGCCATTTGTATTATCGGCGCACCGGCATCTAGAGGGACGGTTTTGCATACAGAGGGAAGTTTTTTTACAGTGTTTTGTATTTTACTTATAATGAATTTGCGACGGTAATTACATATACACCAACCAAGTATCGTCCATGCAACTTCTAAAACAATGATAATTATCGATGGGGCTCGTATGCGGGTTGTCTTCAATTTAAACCAAAAATGTTGTAGCAATCATGGGTGTCGGCAACCTGTTTTCCTGTAGGCTATTCTGCAGATGATTGCAAGTAGTAAATGCAAGTGATTATTTTCACATAAATGTGAAATAATAGTCCTCCCTCAAAGATAAATACATACCGGTTAATAGTTTTTAAAATAAATGTAAGTGTAACTTATAATGTGTGATGGTTGCACGATAATGAGTGGGAAATTGGGAATTGCAGGGTTTAGCTAAATATGTCTGGGGTACTATAGCTAGCCTATAGAGGAAAAGTGCTAGAGAGAGTAGTAAGGTAGGCCTAGGCTATAGCAGGAGAAGATTGTAGGAATGCTGAAAAGTGACAATGAATAGCATAGGCTAGGGGGGTAAACATGGAAGAAAAGGCATCACTGCTGGCTGCTGCACTGCATTATAGGCCTAGTGTGGACTGGTACCGTAGGCCTAATCCCAATATTGACATATGGGAGTGAACTTAGCATAGATGTTGTTGGAGAGAGATTGTTGTGTAATGTAGGGTATAATCCTGCGTAGCGGTATGCATTACCGGTATATCTCAAGAACTGGGCAGTGTTATAGCATATTTGTTGTTTGTACATATATATGTATTATGTATGTTGCTTCGTAGTACAGTATACTATAAATGGAAAATATACTTGGTAAATGAATAATTAGAGAGCATCTGTGGACTCGCTTTCTACAATTTCTCAGCTCCGCTGATGGACGACGAGTCGGACGAGTGGAGGCGAGTAGAGTTGTAAACTGATATTCTATTGGTCAATAAACTGGGTGTGACATCACGAACGATGTTGGGATATGATTGGCTGTTGCGGGAGTACGTCACTGTACAGGTGTCTAGACGGTGACGTCACAAATGTTCGCGATATTTCAATGGCTATAGAAATACACATCAGTCCATATAATGAGCCTCTTTTGTTTCCCAATCCCTCTATGACGTCACATTAATTAATTTATTATTATCGTCCTTGGTGTTTATAACATCTCAGTGTCGGCCATATTTGAAATGGTGGAACTGTTGTTCAATGAATAGTGAAGTGTTTTTGCTTTATGAAAACACCTACAACATCTATTTAACGGGATTATGAACGGGGCTTCCAGCTGCATTGTGTTGATTTGGCTGCAGACCATTAATCTCCACTACACCAAGGGTAAGGGTTTTATACCGTCGTTATTTGGGTCCAAGCCTAGGCTACGTTTACCACGGAATCTTTAATGTATATCCTCAATACAGACTTATTTCCTTCACTTACCTCGTCAATAATAACCCATATAGGTGCAGAGGGCATGAATTATATCAAAGAAAAAGTGATGTTGAAACATTATCTGCAATTTAGCCATGTTGATCAACTCTTAGCTCACTTAATATAATATTGTGGAACAGATCTACTGTACCGGTATTTAGGAGGTGGTTTCCGTTAGTGGATTTGTATATTTTTCACACTAGTATTATGACATAATTAATGCACTGTAATTCGCATATTGATATTCAAACAGTAATTGAATGACCGAGGTTAGTCTGATTTATATTGACTAAACTCGCGGTATTTTTTTACCTCCGAGGTTAGTCTAATATGTAGGCCCTAGGCCTATTTGCTGACCATGAATCCTCCGAGGTTAGTCTAATTTGTATCCCACGTACTGAGTACTATGAATCCGCTGTACCTGGCATGCAAGGGCTAGTATAAGTATCCCACGTACTGGATACTATGAATCCGCTGTACCTGGCATGCAAGGGCTAGTATAGTATCCCACGTACTGGGTACTATGAATCCGCTGTACCTGGCATGCAAGGGCTAGTATAGTATCCCACATACTGGGTACTATGAATCCACTGTACCTGGCATGCAAGGGCTAGTTTAGTATCCCACGTACTGAGTACTATGAATCCGCTGTACCTGGCATGCAAGGGCTAGTTTAGTATCCCACGTACTGGGTCTAGGTTAGGTTAGGTTAGGTTGGGTTGTTTGGTTAGGTTAATATACTAGGTCTCAGAAACAAGATTCGTAGTTTCTTGGATAATGGGTAGGCCTAAATACTAATTTCCATGAACAAATTTTATTATAGAAACCTTATAGGCCTAAATCATATAAATAACAAATCCACAAAAATAAAATTCTTGAAAATAGCTGTGGTCCGTCCCCTTAACCCCTCCAACCCGGAAGGGCTCTTGAACGCCCATAACAACCTCGGCCCGCGCAACCCGGAAGGGCTCTTGAACGCCCATTGCTTGCGTGCGTGCTTTCGAATGCCGCGCGTACATTTTTGGTATCATGGGACGGTAGGTGGCGCCACCCGGCGTAAACGACGCCACAACAACAGTATCTACCCCGACGCCATCATGGACAGTACGCCAAATAGTGATTCCGCTGTGTCCGATACCGTGCTTCCTACGACGCCCTTGCTAGTTCGTCGTGCCTTACCCCGACGCCATCGCCTAAATGTGTTATCTCCCGGAGGTATTGAGACGACTTTGAGACTTTATGAGCGAGCTGATGCCAATCATAATGTTGATGATGAAGTCAGTGACGACTCCAGTAATTATAAGTCGAGTGATTATGGCCATGAGAGTGACAAAGAAGAGCAATTCCTGGGATTTGCGAGAGAACATGACAGTGATGAGAGTGATGAAGGTGATGTACCAGTTGTTAAGGAAGCTGGTTTACCTAAAGACAGTGAACTTGAGAGAGTGAGTGAGTGGGAGAGTTCAAGGTCACTCACCAAATTTCGCATAAGTGACACGACTCCAAGCCCTTCCCCAGGTAAATCGCCTTTCAAGCTACATTTGTATAAGCAAAAAATACTTGAGAAGGCGGCCGCGGCAGCTAGGGAACAAGCAAAAATACTTGGTGAGGATGAGGCTGTGAGTGAGGGTCAGCGTGGTGACCCTTCTCGTCCGCCATTGTCTCCCTTATCTACCCACGCCACCCAAGATGACCCGGATGCCCCGCATTCTTCCCCACCACCCCCACCATTGCCAAGGGTTGAGGACCCCCCCCACTTTCGGCCTATTTGCCTCCTAGGTCCCCCGACAGGAGACATACTGTTGCCGAAAAGGGGAAAGGTAGGAAATATACAAAGAAAATTAAGAAAAGTAAGAGAGTTTTGTTCGAGGCTCCCGCGGCGTCCACCCCGGCCGGCCCCAGCCATACGTCCCCGCAACTTTCCCCACGGTCCTCCCCACCTCTCCCGCCTTCAACATGTCTTCCTGAAGAAGTCTTTGAGCTCGCATCACCAATACCTGGGCCTAGTGACAGTGAATCATTGCTTTCTGTCACTCGTCGCAGGCCAAGGAGCCCGGGACCTCGGGGGGACACAGCCTCACCTGCCACTCCTTCCCCACCTCGCCCACCCGCACGCCGCCCACGCATCACTGGTTCCCCGCCAGATTATGTGGGGGCCACTGATGATGAAGGGCACCTCTCTGAAGACTCTGGCCATGATTACATAGGTCCACCGTCAGGGCAAGATGACCACTCTGACGATGACTATATGGACATCGACGACCCTCGACCCATCCGCTTGGCCCGGCGTCGTGCTGCCCGTTGTGCTGCCCGCCGCCCTGGCCGCCGCCCTCGCCGCCCTAGGGCGCGCGCCTCCCGAGTTGGCCCTGGGCGTGCTGGGCCACCAGCTGGAGCTTCTCGTCAGCGTAGACAAGACCCATTCTACGTTTTTCAGTGGCAAGACGTAGTTGATGAGGATGGATACAACCCTGATGTGCCAGCTTTTGATGAGGTACTGGAGGGTTCAGGCATTACCCCCAATTTTCCTGCAGGCCCCAATGCTCCACCACACGAACTATTTGAGGCCTTCTTTGATGAGGAGGTGGTAGGCTATGTTGTCAAAGAGACAAATAAGCAGCACCAATTCCAGGTCCACTTTTTGGGCAAGGTGACCAAGGGCTACATGAGGCAGTGGACCCCAGTGACTCATAAAGAGTTCATGGTGTTCCTGGCACTCACCATGCTAATGCCTCATGTCAAGAAGCATAGGTTGCCTGACTATTGGATCACCAATGATCTGATATCCACCCCTGCCTTCGGGAAATATATGTCTCGCGACCGGTACCTTGATATCCTCGCAGCGCTCCATCTTGTCACTAACCTTGACGTCCACCTCCCAGACAAGCTGTGGAAGATTAGGACGTTGTACGAGATGATGCGAGAACGCTTCACCTCCTACTTCAAGCCCTTCCGCAAGGTCGTCATTGACGAGTCTCTTGTGCTGTTCCGGGGAAAACTCAGCTTCCGGCAGTACATCCCCTCAAAAAGACATCGCTTTGGCATAAAATTCTTTGTGCTGTGCGACTGCCAAACTGGCTATGTCCTGGACTTCCTGGTCTACAGCGGGAAGGAAGGGGACTTGCTTGTGGACCCCCTCATTGGCTTTGGCGGAGCAGTGGTGCAAGCCATGATGGACCGCTACTTTCATAAGAATCACGTCCTCTACACGGACAATTATTACACGTCCCCCACTCTCTCACAGTACCTGCATGAGCGCAAGACGGGGACTGTAGGCACAGTATGAGGGAAAAGGAAGGGCATGCCACCTTTCCCTCCAAAGACCAAAAAAGGTGATGTGTTCAAGAAGAAGTCGGGGCCCATTCTGGCTATCCACTGGCACGACCAGCGGAAGGTCAACCTCCTGACCACCATCCACAAGGGGGAAATGGTGGAGACTGGCAAGGTGGATCGCCGCACCCAGGCCAGGGTGACCAAGCCCGATGCTGTCCTGGACTACAACATCAACATGAGGCTGGTGGACAAGTCCGACATGCAGATAGGCTTCATTGACTGCCTGCGTACCTCGTGCAGATGGTACAAAAAGTTCTTTCTGCATATGGTGGACATGTCAGTTCTGAATGCCTACAATATATACAAGCTTCGGAATGTGAACACACCCCTGAAGTTCAATAGCCTGCGGAGGTTCCAAAAGCAGGTGTTGACGGAGCTCCTGGAGAAGTATGCTACGCCACAGAGGGCAGTGGCACATCCTGGGCCCGCCGTTATCGACCGCTTGCAGTGTGCTCAATACTTGATTAGGCACAGGCTTGGTTCCCTGCCTCAGAATGAATCAGGAAGAACACAGCAGAAGCGGTGCCATGTCTGCTACAACAGCAGGGTGAGGCCGAGGTCAGGTAAAAAGTCAACCATGGAGTGTGTGGAGTGCAAGGTGGCACTCTGTGCTTTAGAGTGCTTCTTTGATTACCACTCCAAGCTGGAGTTCTATTAATCATACTGAAATTGCCAAATAAAATGACAATATGTACACTATAATTATATATAGGCAAAAAGTGGAAGAAAACCAATTTATTGTAATACAAAAGTCATGTATTATGAGAAAATTGATACAAATACAATTACACCATAATAATATGTGAAAGTGACACATATGTATATACCAAGTGACATTCATATGATTAGAACCTATAGAAATATATAAATCAGTGAAAAAAGACACAATAAATTGTATATAAAACGTTTACAAATCATATAACTAAGTGAAAGTGACACAAGACCTAATATTTGATGGCCAAAGTATAATAAATACCTGTGATAACGAATAATCAGTGCCTAATACAACAATAACCTACCTCAATTACTAATAAAATGTACGGTATCGAGTGAAAATGAGCATTATCAGTGACAGTGACACTCTCTAAAGCATATTTGTCAAAGTGAAAGTGACACAAGACCTAATATTTGATGGCCAAAGTATAATAAACACCTGTGATAACGAATAATCAGTGCCTAATACAACAATAACCTACCTCAATTACTAATAAAATGTACGGTATCGAGTGAAAATGAGCATTATCAGTGACAGTGACACTCTAAAGCATATTTATCAAAGTGAAAGTGACACAAGACACAATACTTGATGACCAAAGAATAATAAACACCTGTAATAACGAATAATCAGTGCCTAATACAACAATAACCTACCTCAATTACTAATAAAATGTACGGTATCGAGTGAAAATTAGCAATATCAGTGACAGTGATACCCTAATAAACATATTTTATATAATTGGCCTCAAAATAACTAGAAAATATCAAATAAACATCACATTCTCAATATCAAACACTAAAATCGTCTAAGGGAGATAAATACTTTGGCGCGACGAGCGGCTAGGTGCGTCGTAGCCATGGCCGGGGCGACGCGTTCGAACGCGGGAAGAATTTGCCGCAGAAAAGCACTCGTCTTCCCGCGCTCACCATTATGCAACCAGAGGGGCTAGAGACCTCTACTCAACGCCATTCGACAGAGGAAGGTTTGTGGAACATTATTCTTTTTTATTCACAACATTACATGCCATATTCATTGACTTACAGAGTAGTTAACATAGGCCAAAGATCGTCAAAACACCCGGTACCGCAGCACAGTCGCGAGCTATAGCCCCCGGGGCTGGAGGGTTAATATTGACCGAAAAAATGCCCGTTCTAATCAATCTCAGAGCTCTTCGGACATCCTCACTGTTTACAAACGCCTTCTTTATGCAGTATAATCAATATTTACCCCCTGCTGGCAACATAGATGACGATTTCAATAATTCATGGGGGGGTGAGGGGGGGCAAAGCCCCCCCTCAACCCATCGTGTATCCAACATTGGCATTATATCTAAGACCATGAATACACTCATTTCTCAAAATCTGGAGGAAAAAACATGAAAAATAAGGGTGCGAGCCTATTCCCTATAATTACCAATATATCAGTTCATCTTGGGACGATACCGCTCTCGCAGATTAACCTTACCGTTCACGGGGTGGGGGGGCGTGAATACTAATTAGTATTGATAAATAGAAACACTGAATATCAAGACGCAAATTACACAGTGCACTAATGACATTATAATACACGTGTGAAGCATATACACCGCTGATGTACATTTAAGCGGGTGTAATTTATATCCTTTCATATGATACAAGTTACTGTAGAGTACTGGTTAAAATACAGACCGGGTACCAAGTTTCATAAGCCTTTCAGAAAGGCTACAACGTTTTAGTGGGTTTAAGAGCACAGATAATAAGTTGTTGTTGTTCCCTAAGCTGCCTGGCCGAACAGCCCAGGTTAATAATAAGTTAGAGGAGGTTATTAATGTGAAGGATTTGGAAAAGTGGAAGAGTGATACGGAGAAATGGAAGGGGGATATTGGTGAGAAAGTTAAGGTACTGTGTGTACTGTGTGGTGTGTCAAGTGGGGAAGGGAATAGGCCTAGCGAAGGAAGTGAGTGTAGGCCTATTTCGGAAGTTAATAATAGCCTAGAGATGGTATTGAAAAGGGTAGATGAACTGGGAGCAGAGATTATGGCATTGAAGGAGCAGCTGAAGGAAGTAAAGGAGTCAACTGCATGGACGGTGGTAGGTGAACAGAAAGTTAAAGATTTGGAGGATATTATGAAAGAGCAAAAGGAAGAAATGAATATGACCAAAAAAAGTTTTGAGAGTGCAGTTGTAGGGGGTCATGAAGAACAAGGAGAGTGTCGTGAGGGAGGCCATGGACAGGGATAGGGGTGTGATCATGCATGCAGATATAGAGGCTCATATGAATGATAATGGAGTGAGAAAAGTGAGGGATATGGAGAAAGTGAAGGAGGTCATGAAAGGTGTGGATGTGGACGGATGTGGATGGGAAGGGCAGGTGGAGGAAGTCAGTAGGATAGGTAGATATAATAGGGGAGAGATGAGACCTATAAGGGTACAGTTTAAAACCAGGGCAGTGGCAGAGACAATGAATTTTTTTAGTTGGAGGCTAAACACAAATGAAGAACTGAAACATATAAGACTAAAGAAGAATTTGAGCATGGAACAAATAAAATAAAATAAAGGAATTACAACAAAAGGCTGATGAAAATAATGGAAAGTTGGGTGAGGAGGATAAGAGGAATTTTTTCTGGAGAGTGAGGGACGGGAAATTGAAGAAGTGGTTTATACGAATAGAAGGGAGAGGGAGATCAGGGAGGGAAGAGAATGTGATGAGAACAGGGTGGAGGTGTCACAGGGAGGGACAGGAGACAAAGTTGCAGACCCAGTAGTGCTAAGGGGGGAGTAGGGTACGGACAGGAGGAGCGGGATGGTGTAGTTGCTGAAGGAATGGTAGATGGATTAAGGATTATGTTTAGTAATGTGGATGTGTTTACCCAGGACAAGAAAAGAGAACTGATATGTAGGTTGCAGGATGAAGAGGAAAAACCTGATGTCATAGCCTTACAGGAAGTAAGACCAAAAAATGCTAGAATTGAAAGGGAACTGGTGGAGTATAGTTTGGAGGGTTTTGAGTTATATGAGAGGAATGCTATTAGAGCAGAGGTTGGAAGAGGAATGTTTATTTATGTAAGAAAAGAGCTCAAGGTTAATGAGGTGGATATGAGACAGCAGTATTGTGAGTATTTGTGTATTGAAGTAAAATGTGCAAGAGGATCAATTTTAATTGCCTCTATATATAGAAGCCCAAATAATAGTAGGGAAGAGGATGATAACCTACTGAAAGCACTGGAGGAAATAGATAATAGAGAGAACAAATATAAGATTTTGATTGGAGATTTCAATTTGCCAAGGATCAACTGGGCAAATTGTACTACTCCAGCGGGACAGTGTAGCCTGGAAAACAAGTTTATAGAGAAAGTGAGAGATTGTTTTTTAACGCAACATATTACAGAGATGACAAGATTGGGAGGTTTGACGTACCTCCCAACCTACCAAATAGGAAAACCTACTATTTGGTAGTAGTCTTGGAAAATCCAACGTCAAGGCTATTGCAATGACGACTTGTCTATTTTGACTGCTATGTCGTCATTCCAACCGCGGTTAAAAAGAAAAAGTGTAGAGTCTACTCCTTATCTTGCTCTAGGAGACGTTGTACATTAACCAAAACTACCACCGAAGGTGAAAAAAGCATAGAAGAGAAGAAAAAGGGGTTTACCTTAGTTACCGCTTAAGGCCCATCCCGTGTTCCGTCATGTGCAGATCCCTGTCGAACGTGCGCATGAGCGACCCTCTCTTGTCATCACATCTCACGTCAGCAGAAGAACGCGGATGGGCAGGGGTCCGGCGTGAGGGAGGGTATTATGTACGTTGGATTTTCCAAGACTACTACCAAATAGTAGGTTTTCCTATTTGGTAGGTTGGGAGGTACGTCAAACCTCCCAATTTGTTAGTAGTCTTGGCAAATCCAACGTCAAGGCTGCATAACAAATAGGAGGAGGACATCCAAGCCCAACCTACCAAAAAAAACAATGCATAAAACAAAATTATGAATGACAAAGACACAATTGAAACAAGAGAGTTTAATAAAAGAGTGAAAAACTGAGGAGTAGCTAAAAAGAACAGTTTTTAACACATGCCCGTCATTCATAGTAATGCAAAAACATAGACTTGTCTGAAACCAAAAAGGTACTGTACCCAAAATCCCTTTTCTTCAAAAACCAACAAAAACACTGAACACAAGAACAAAACACAATTTTCAATGTGGCAAAAACACTTATGTACTGGAACAATACATAATCCCAAACTTGCAAACCCGTACACCCCCCCCCCCCCTTGTCAAATAAAACAAAGGAAAAGAACGAGGGACAAGGGGGGAAGACCAGCGATCTTCGCCAGAGCACCAGGAAACACGACCCCCGAGAGCAATCAGCGGCCGAGGGGGTCGAACACTGGACACGGAGAGGTAGGAGGAGACGAAGGAATTGATAGAAGACCACAAAACCGCTGAGGCGATGGCAGGTAAGGATCGACGTGGCAGGAACCGGAAGGAGGCAGCAAAGGATCTGACATCGTGCGCAGAACCCCTACAAACAGGGTGACGGGCACGAACGGTTCGACAAACGTGGCGGCCCATCTGCACCTGCGAGAGCCTCCCACCTGTCCGAGGAGACACCCACACAGCAGTACCCGAAGGCGGCGCCACAGACGCAACAGAGGAGTGCAAGGCGGACACCGGGCACAACACATGGCGAGGATGCCCACGCCGTAAAGCCTGGACGGCGAAAGGCTGGAAAACGGGGGCCTCCCTCCCATGCGTGGTAACAAAAGGAGGGGAGGAGGCGAACGAGACGCCATGCAAGGACGGGGAGAATCGCACGCAGTCCCGGGGCCGTGACAATGCCGCTAGTGCAGACACCCGATCCCCAGTGGCCAGAGCGACAAGGAAGAGTGGACGCCCGAGCAACGGAACCGGCGTAGCGGCCCGTGTAGACGTGGGTGAAGCCAGAAGGACCACAGCCCGCCCCAGATCCCACTGCGGAGGGACCTGGCGCGGAGGCGGTCGATCCCGGAAGGCAGCCGTCAGGAAGGAATCCAGCTCCTGTGGCGGAACGACCAGCCCAGCGACGGACCCAAAGACCCCCCCGGACGGCAGACAAGTGGGTACGTATAGCGTCGACTTGAAAGTGACGTGTACGGAAGAGGTGAAACAAGGAGCACAGGACGAGGGAAGGAGAGCCAACTGGCAGGCGAGTGGCCTGTAGCCACCTAGTAAAAGACCTCCAGCGGGACCCGTAAGGCCCCCAAGGAGAAGACGGCCAGGAACACTGCAGGAAGTCAGTCAGGGCCCGGCCGGGGACCGGGAGCCACCGTGCCTCATGAACAAGTACGATGCGAAGGCCAACGAGGTCCGCAGGTCCCCAACCTAGCCCAAGTGGAAGCCGGAGACAGGTAGAGGGACCGGACTCGGACACCACCGTGGCAACCGGGCGTACCAAGCCCGTGCCGGCCACAGAGGCGCGAGGAGCCAGACGCAGCCGTGGTACAGCCGCAGCCTCGCGAGGACTGCGCACAGCAACAGCGCGTCTGGTGGCGGAAAGACGTATATCGACTGCCACCTGTACCAGGCTACCATGAGAGTGTCCGGACCCCCCCCGGAGCGCGAGGCCGGAGGGAGAGGTCCAGAGGCAACAGGCGCGGCACCCCCGATGCGAACAAGGCGACCTCCGGAACACCTCAGGAAGCCGCGAGGTCGGCGAACACAGTCCGTTTCATCGCCCATTCTACAAGAACGCCCTGCCCTCTCCACAGGGTGGCAGGCCCGGGCAGGGAGGAGGCATGCAAGGAGAAGGGGTGTCGGTCCGCGAGGAAGAACAACTCCACCGTGACCCCCAATAGAGTCAACGACCTGGAGGACCCCCACATTAGGAAACAGTGGACAGCATGTCTGAGTGTCCAACCCGAAGGCCACCGACTGACCCCGAAGGGCCAGCGCGTGGTCCCGCAGGAAGAACAAAGGAACCAACAGTCCGAGGGCATAGACGGGTAAGTGGAGGGAGACCCACCCATCTGCCGGGAAGTGGACGTCCCAGGTTCGAACGGGAACCTCACCCAACCTCGCTCGACGTATCTGTGGCTACCCAGACCGTCGGCGGGGGGGGCGGTCCAGGGCACAGCCGCAGAGAGCGCGCCCCGAGCAACCCAGCGACCGAAGCGTCTGCGAACGGTACGCGGGAGCGGCAGGAGCCGATCCAGAGGGGCAACGGAAACACCGCGGTGCCCATGAGGAGGAGGCGGCGGAGCCAGAGGCGCCCTAAGGGAAGGGGCAGAGCGGCCCAACGCAGCGAACCCACGAACGAGTCCCAGAGCCACCCCGGGAGGGAGACCGAGTGCAACACGGCGAAGACCTTCCACCGAAGGTACACCGCGGCCGGCAGACCCCGGGTCACCGTAGCGCCGGACAAAACCCATGCGAAACCGACCCATGGCACAACACGCGACGGGGTCAAGCGTGACTTGGGAACATCGAAGGGGAACCCTAACCGTGCGATGTGGCGAACGACTGTGAGGGCGTCGCCAATGCACAGTCCTAGGGCTTCGGAAACGACCAACCAATCGGCCAAGGAAAACAGGATCTGGAGCCCGCTCCTGAGGAGAGGACCCAGAGCCTGCCCCACCAGTGCGGAGAAGATCCGCGGCGCGATGTGGAGACCGAAGGGAAGGCCGTCGAACAAGAACACACGATCGGAAGTCCGAACGGCCAAGAATCGCTGGAAGCGAGGATGGAGAGGAACGAGCCAAGACGCATCCTGGAGGGCCAGCAACACTACCCACGACAGAGGGCGCAGGGCCAGGCGTACCAGGGGTACCGGCAGCATCCGAAACCGTGTGTGCACGATGTGCCCGTTGAGGGCCGACAGATCCACCACCGGTCGCAGTTCGTCGACGGTACCAGAAAGACACGGGAGAGGAAAACCGGGTGACCGGCGGTCAACTCCCTCGACGCTACCCAGCTTGGGCATGGAAGTGAACACGTGGGCCACCTCTGAAGAGATGGGCCGGCGTCGGCGACAAGAGCGGAGTGGGGGTCTGGACGTCTACCTCCAGGGGAGACCCCTCCGCGCAACCCGCCGCCCCCAACGTCCCTCGCGGCCACCGAGGGGCGCAGGGGCGAAAACAACCCGAGGGAGCACCCGAGAGGAGGGGAGCGACCCGGTCGGCCAGGCGGGAAGGAGAACAAGGAGGCCGACCCAGAGAACCTACACATTGTGTTGACGTGGAGGTACCCCCGGTACGGGCCGTGCGGGCATGAGCGCCACGTTGACCTCCTCTACCCCCCCCCCAACCTCGTCGAAAAGGGCGGGCCACCCCAACCCCAGGCCGTCGCGGGGCTGACCCCGTCGAAGGGCGGCCGGAAGTGGAAGGCCGGCCAGCCCCGACACGGCGGGGATGAAAGGGGCAAGAACAGAAGTGCGAGGCGGAACCGACGCACTGGCCTGCAACGTCCCAGTCCTGCGCCCGTGCAAGGCGGCAGCACTTGCAGCAGCACCCCGAAGAGGACCGGCAGAAGGACGGGGCTGAGAAGACCCCGCGCGCGACACAGCGCGTCGGTGCGTGACGTAAGCAGGGTCCGCAACGACACAGCACGTCGTCGCGTGTTGGAAGCAGGGGCCGCCGACAGAGAAGCGTAGCATTCCCAAGCATCCTGCTTAAAAAAACCCGACGTATATAGCGCAGAGTACAACAAACCCTGACGAATATCCAAGGGGGCCGGCCGGCAGAACGAGGACCGTACCGTCGGGCGTTGCCGAGTTGCCGCGCACAAAACCGCCTTCAGCTCGGGAACCAAAGACACCGCGAGCCGAAGGTGGATCCGCTGAATGCGGTCCAAACCCTCGCGAAGATCGCCTGGCGCAGACGCCTCGAAAAGCCGCAGGTGGTGAACAGACGTCTGGAGGGAACCTAAAGACAAGACAATAAGTCTGTCACCCTCTGTCGCAAGGGAAAAACCTTGGCGACAGAGGGCTGATCCGGGTGAGAGAAGAACGGGGAAGCAATAGAACAAAGTTCAAGAACGGGCGCGCTTATCCAGGACCAGAACGCGCCGTCCAACCCGCCGACAGACAGACATCAGTGATGACTCCGGGGGAAGGACTGAAGGAGAGCCGTCGACGGATCGGTTGGTGAAGTCGAAGGCCTCAGCAAACCAGGCCTCCAATGGGAGAGGGTGACCGAGCATGATGGCTAAGCCAGGCGTACCGGCGTCGCACAAACCTGTCCCATAGGAGGACAGACCCGTCAACACAGCCAGGGACTGAACAGCCGGAAGGATGTCAGGGCGGCTGCAGTCTGACCAGAGCGTAGGCCTGCAGAAGGGAGGGGGACCGTAGCAGGGGTAGGTAGGGTGAGGCACTGAGGGTGTGTCACCGCCAAGAAGCGCGAGAAGAGGGAGTCTGGCATCGACTCCAAGCGCCCGTCGATGCGTGACACAACCCAGCCCTGCATAGCCGACATTGATTCGAGAGAGGCGACCCCCCCCCCAAGATTGGTCGGCCCGCAGGGGCGAGCGTGAGCGAGACCCACGACACGAACCAGCAGCGTCGCGGCCCAAGGAAGGCGAGCGACGACGGTTGTGTCGCCGTTGAGGGACTCGTCCCCGATCACGAACGGCCGAGGGGGAAACAGCACCATCCCCCTCTTCCAGCGACACGTCAGCTCCTGAGAAAGGGGACCCCGAAACCTCGCGAAACCCCACCGAGGCAAGAGGAGTGGTACCCCCCTGGCGAGACGGTAAGTGAAGGTCAGGAAGAGAAGAATGAGGAGGAGCAGGACGACAGGAGTGGGAAGGCAGGCCGGGTGAAAGGAGGCCAGAAGGAGCCGCGGGGGGAAACAGAGCAAGGATCCCCGGGGCTGAGATAACAGGTCGGCCCGACACCGAGGCGGAGGAGGGAGGGACCTCCACCGTGGGACGAGACCGTGAAGGAAGAATAGGCACTGAAGCAGGTGAAGTAGGAGAAGCAACGACATCCAGGCGGACCCTCCTGGACAGTGTAGGAGGAGGGAGCAGAGGACCAGCTACAGCATGAACAACCGCCCGCGGAGAGGACAACGTAAGAGGAAGTCGTCTGGGCTGGGGAAGCGGGCGGAAGGGAGTAGAGCCCCTATCCGTAGAGGCCAGGGGAGGGCGCACAGGGGCAGAGCCGCTAACCCCGGCCTCAGGGCGAGAACCATGACGAGGGCGATGGGCGTCGTCAAGGCGATCAGGAGGACGACGAGGGGCAGTAGAGGACGGACGACGAGGCGAGCGAGAGCGTGGACGGAGCTGGGGAACCCCCCGACGATGGGACGACCGGCTGCGGGACCCAGGGGAGAGGGCCAGGTGAACGGCCTTCAGTCGGGTCAGGGATACCCAGGGCGACGCGGATCCGGTCGGCAACAAAGGCCGGGGAACGGTGGCCCACAGTCCTAATGTGGCGGGAGACCATCGACCACACCGACGGAAGGGAAGCAGAGGCCACAGCCGCCGCCAAGGAACCAGGGCCATGGTGCAGCACATCCACCAGGGCCAGACACGTGCCACACAGAGCAGGGAGGGAGGCCGTAGAGGACACACAGAGCGAGTGGCGCAAGCAGGACTTGTGGCTCTCCAAGCACGGGGAGCGACAACCAAGGCGAAAGCAAGGCAGCCTACCTGCACTAGAAGAACACACACCATAATCAGCACGTCAAAGGAGTAAGTTGAGAGAATGTCCAAGAAGAACCAGGGAAGGAGCATGGGAAACAGGAACACACATGCAAACAGGTATCCGTACTCACCCTAAACCGGGAGCACAGAGGTAGGTGAGGAGGGCGGCCGAGGCGGAAGAGCACTAGCAGAACCTGCAAAGATGGAGAAAGTGTTAACCACCACTCAACATCTTACATGCAGGGCCTATAACACCAGTAAAGTGCATACACCAATATAGTATCAGGCAACAAGATGACATAAAAAAAGTCAATAGTGAAAGCCAACTATCACCGCAAATTTGCGGGCCAATGGAGGCATAACCGTACCGACACCACCCTCCCGCAATTTTGCGGGACCCCCCCAACGATCTCCGCAAATTTGCGGGGAGCCGAAACGTCCCAGAGGACCGAATCGAGCTCCCGCAAATTTGCGGGACCGGCCGAGATGGTCCGGCGCCGAAAAAAGCGAGAGGAGCGTCTAGGGAATACCAAAAAAGGCCACAAAAAATGCGTCATCTCCTTATGAACTCCAAGCAATGATGGCCATCAAGCTGAGCAGTGTCTTCCTTGAATTTATCCTGACTCAACCGGTAAAGGGAGAGGCAAGGAAGACACACCAGGGGAGAGGAGGCACATCCCCCAGGAACCACCCAACCCACAGAGATAGAGCAAAGCCCATGAGGAGAAGTGGCAGGGAGGGTGGTTTCGCACAAACGGGCCCCCGTGGGGTACCCCTGGATTGGGCAAAAGACTATGAAAGGATGGAGGTGAAACAGGAAGAGAAAACAAAAACCAGTAAATGAAACTGGTGAGAAAAAGGGTGGCCTAGCCGTGAGCAGAGAATGTGTCAGGGGCGAAAAACCCTGTGGTGTGAAGGAGGGGCCCCCCGTGGGGTACCCCTGGAGTATCACGAACCACCTGTCGCCCAGGCCCTTGAGACACAGTGAAGGACTCGAAAGGGGGGACTCGGGAATAACGCTAATAATGCGGCCGACACAAACTCTACAAACAGCACCGCCACCAACGAAATCTCAGATTGTTTACCAACGGTACACCTAGGCTACGAAAAAATGAAAACTCATAGGGGCATAGCAATTCCTGAATGAGAAAACGAGCTAGGCTAAATTAAGCTAAAAGCTAAACTATGCCCAGACTAACAGGAAAAAAGAATATGAAAAGAGAAAGAATGAAAAACATATACGAGGAACGCCAGGCGCCCCCGTACCTTCGGTAGGCTATTTCCACACGCGTCTCCATTATACACACTTAGGAGCCCATTTACGTGTGCTCTAGATCACGTAACATCTGTCTAACAAAAAAGAAGGCCAGAAAGCCGAAACGAACCTAAACAGGGTGAATTAAAGGAGCACAACAAAAGCGACTTCATTCAATGGAGCGCGTGAAAAAATTATGACAAGAGAGGGTCGCTCATGCGCACGTTCGACAGGGATCTGCACATGACGGAACACGGGATGGGCCTTAAGCGGTAACTAAGGTAAACCCCTTTTTCTTCTCTTCTATGCTTTTTTCACCTTCGGTGGTAGTTTTGGTTAATGTACAACGTCTCCTAGAGCAAGATAAGGAGTAGACTCTAGACGTTTTCTTTTTAACCGCGGTTGGAATGACGACATAGCAGTCAAAATAGACAAGTCGTCATTGCAATTAGGTTAATAGCCTTGACCTTGGATTTGCCAAGACTACTAACAAATATAGAGATGGGACGCAGGAGAGTGTACTGTACTTGATTTGATTTTTAGCAATGAGGAGGATATAGTGGAACATGTCAATGTGGATAGCCCTATAGGTCATAGTGACCATGCCTGTATAAGCTTTAGTTGCAATATTTAAACAGAGAGGGATAATAGAAGCAATAAAAAAAAATATACATGTATGATAGAGCAGATTATGAGCTGCTGAGACGGTGTTTGGACATTGACTGGGGGGAATACTTGAACGGTGAAGACGCTGAAGGAATGTGGAGGAAAATTAGCGTTAAACTGGAGAATGCTGTATCCAAAAGTGTACCAGTAAGGGAATATAAGGATAAAACAAAATTGAGGAAGAGAACAAACCCAGAATTGCCAATGAAAAGAAAGCTTTGGACATTGATTAGAAGAAAGAAACGATTGTGGGAAAGACTAAAATTGTTAAAAATGAACAGGGAGTCTAGTATAGAAGCTAAAGAAGTGGATCTGGAACGCAGACAAATAAACAATAAAATAAGGTGGGAGACAAGGAGGTGGGTGAAGGAAAGGGAGAGAGAGATTGCTAGAAATGTGAAGGATAATCCAAAAATATTCTGGTAGTATATTCAGGAAAAGTTAATAAGAAGAGCAGGTATCCCAGAACTGATAGGAGACTTGGATGATGGGAATAGAGCAGAAACTGATAAGGAGAAAGCAGAGGTGCTGGGGAAATACTTTGGGGAGGTACTAACAGTGGAGTCGGTTGATGCAGTGCCTACTATTCCCGTCAAACAGGCACCGGCACTAGAACTAATAGAGTTTTCCCATGCTAGAATAAGAAGGGCTATAGAAAAAATGAACAGAAGTTAGTCCCCGGGACCGGATGGGATACACCCAAGAATCATAAAGGAAGGAGGTGAGATGTTGGTAGAGCCATTGAAAATGTTATTTGAGATATCGTTTAATACAGGACAAATTCCGATGGACTGGAGAGAGGCGAACATAACAGCTATATTTAAGAAAGGAAAGAGAAATGACCCAGGAAATTATAGACCAGTCAGTTTGACAAGTGTTGTGTGTAAACCAATGGAAACGGTAATTAGAGAAGGAATAATGGAGCATATGAAATCAAACCAACTTTTCAGTGGGAGACAGTTCGGATTCTTGCCGGGGAGGTCGACGGTACTACAGCTAATTAAGGTGGTAGATGATTGGATGCAAACTCTGGAGGATGGTGATGTAATAGACATGGTATATTGCGATTTTATGAAGTCCTTCGGTAAGGTCCCACATAAAAGGTTAATAGAGAAAGTTAGAAGCTATAATATAGGGGAGAAATGTGTGAAATGGATAGAAAGAAGCCTTCCTGAAAGATCGGAGACAGAGGGTACTGGTGAATGAAATAGGCTCGGGGTGGAGGGAAATTACAAGTGGGGTATCTCGGGGATCTGTGTTGGGACCACTACTGTTCGTTATATTTATCAACGACTTACCGGAAGTTATAACCAATGGAAGTGAGGTATACCTGTATGCGGATGACACTAAGCTGTACAGAAGAGTGAGGAGTAAGGAAGATGTGGGTTTGCTTCAAGGAGATGTGGAGAGCATGAAGGGATGGTCTGAACATTGGTTAATGCCTTTTCATCCAAAAAAATGCAAGTACAGTACATGCGGATTGGGACTAGCAAGATAGACAAGGTAGGATACAGTATGTATGAAGCGATGGAGGAAGTGAATGCAGAAAAGGATATAGGAGTAGTGATAGACAATAAGTTAAATTTCTCGGAACATTTAGCGGAAAAGATAAACAAAGCCAATAGAATTGTATGGCTGATAAGGAGGACATTTGTGTCACTTGACGAAGAAATATTCAGGAATCTCTATACAGCGCTGGTTAGGCCGCACCTGGAATATGCGAACCAGGTGTGGGCTCCATATATGGTAAAGGATATAGAAGCAGTGGAGAAAGTGCAGAGGAGAGCTAGCAAGCTAGTACCAACGTTGAAGAACACGGGCTATGAACAGAGGTTGAGGACACTGGGACTTCTGATACTGGCATATAGGAGAAAGATAGGGGATATGACAGAGACTTTTAAGATAGTGTCAGGAAAGTATGATGAGGATGTGTGTGAAAGTATCTTCTTGATGCGGGAGGGAACAAAAACGAGGGGACACTAAGAAAATTTACAAAGAAAGAAATAGGCTTGAAAAGGCAAAGAACTCATTTTGTGATAGAGTGGTAAATCAGTGGAACGCGCTGCCCCAGTATGTAGTCGATTCCGAATCAATAAGGAAGTTTGAAAGTAATCTTGATAAAGCATGTGGAAGACAAGATTTGAAGTTTGATTATAAAGCAAAAATACAGAATAGTAATAATGTTGCGTCTGCTGCCGCCGCCGCCAACACAGTGAACGACCGAAGTCGTGCAAGTACTGAGTACTGACACTGAGCTGGATACACAGGCTTAGTTTGCCTTTTTCCAGAGGATCTACTGTAAGAAACTGTAAGAAAATAAACTTTGATTAGAACATTTGTTTGTCTATTATTTTCCCTGGGCAGAGTACAAAATACCTGAATATTAGCGAGGTGATGCGTACAAGTAGACTGGGATGGTATGGACATGTGGAGAGAATGGATGAACAAAATTGGGTGAAAAAATGCAGGTCAGTGATTGTGGAGGGAGCTGCACCAAGGGGTGAACAGAGGAAGACCTGGGATCGGACTATTCGTGCCGATCTCAAATCCAAGAACTTGACAAGTGAAGCAGCCCTTAACAGGGTTCCCTGGAACACCGCCATTAGGACAAGAGACTGAAACTGCACGTATGTGTGGAACACTCAGTCTTAAAATTTTATGTATGTACTGTATGTATGTTAAGTACCGGTACAATCAATAGGAACGTAGAAACTCCCCATAATTTTCACAACAACTTTAAAGACCCAAAATTCTACTTATGCCGAAAATATTAAATCAAGTCTTCGTTACCCCCGTGAAGACTAAGTCAGGTTATAGTAATGACAAGACATGCCAATTATGCTATATAGATAACAGGTTAGTTAGCGGGTGTGTGGAGTCGGTGTGAACTTTGGGGGTAGGCTAGTGGCAGCCCCTACTTTGGACACTAAGACTAAGTGAAGTTAGGTTATGGTAAGGTAATGCAAATTTTCTACTCATAACATTAGGCTATAAACAATTAAACAATAAACCACTGTACCGGTACTATATTCCTTGAATAAATAAAAACAAATTATTGTACACAAGGCTGCGGAAAGATTCTTAAGTGATACCCAAGTCCTGGCCGGGAAATCTAAAAATGCACTGTAGGCGGTAGGCTAGCCTGTACAGTCTTATTAAATTGTATCGGTATTCTGGCTAAAAAGTTACCGGTAGCCTAGCCTATATGAAATAAGAAAAAATATAAAACAACGGTAAGACTAGGCCTACGAAAGTATTCTTCAGTGATACCCAAATCATGACCGAGAACTCTAGAAATGCACTGTAGGGCGGCAGGCCTAACCTATGCAGTACAGTACGGTACCGGTACAGTGTACTCTTATGCAGCTCATCAATGTTAAGACACGACCCCTGATAGTGGGAAGGGATATGAAGAATTGAGGAAATTGAGGGATAAAAAGCCATCAGAAACCTACATTATTATTGCATTTCTATTTACCATCGATGCCTACGGCTCCAACTTCCTTATAGCCTGAAACTCGCAAGTGGTCAATTGAGGTGAAGATATAATTAATATTATTCTGGCTATCATTAGACGATTTTATCAGTTTAGGAAGGATCTGCCGCAGTCGACGAGTTAGCGGAGATATCCTACCCCTCTCCCGGTGACTAGACGTCCTTCCTAAGCTGCTTAAAATCGTCTAATAACCGCCACAATACAGAATATATGGAATACAGTATATAGGTAGTGAGGGAAACAGTAGAGACCAAAAAGGAGCCGACCAAACGCACCACTGAGGTGGTAGATGGTGGAAAGAAAAAAACTGTCTGGGACCATCAGGTCCTGGTAGTGAAGCCAAAAGACCGATCCTCCGAGCCAGTAAGCCCACCAGATACAAAGGCAATCGAGACTGCTTTGGCTTCGGTTCCGGTTAACAAGTTAACTAGAACTGATTCAGGTGTACTGGTGGTACGACTTCCATCCAAGAAAGCCAAAGAAGATGCAGAAAGGGCCATCAATCAGTGTTTGGGGGTGGACAGTGCCTTCAGTGTCTCCGAACCAAAGAAGATGATGCCAAAAATGACTCTGGTAGGCATTGCTAATGACGCTGAGGATAATGAGATCATTCCCAGCATCCTCAACAAGAACCCAAGAATAAAGTCCCTGGTCGACGATGGCTTAGCTATGAATTTGCTATTCACTAAGCAAAAGAGTGATGCACACACTAAGACTGCGGTAGTAAAAATGTCACCTGAAATACGCTCTTCCATTGTGGATGATGGCAATTCTGTGTATGTTGGACTTGTGAGATGTCGTGCATACGATCGCTTCTGGGTAACACAATGTTACCATTGCCAGGGCTTTGGTCATACCAGTGACAGGTGTTTTCGGAAAAATGAGGATCCAAAATGCAACTTCTGTGCCGGTACTCATAACTCAAAAGACTGCACCAACAAGACTTCCCCCAAATGTATAAATTGTATGAGCTCCACATCAGTTACGGAGCCGCCAAATCATTTCGCCTCGAGTAGAAATTGTCCTTTAATGACAGTTCAGAGAAATAAAGTTATTGAGAACACCAATTTTGTAGGTTCAAAAAACTGAAAAATGCACATGGGAGCCGGTTGAAACTGGGTCTGTTGAATGTTCGTTCCTTGCGTAACAAAATGGATCATATTTGCGAGATCTTGGATGAACGTAACCTTGATGTATTATGTCTCACTGAGACCTGGTTGTTCGAGTCAGATCTGAATATTATCCAGGCGGCATTGCCTAAAACCCATTCCATAATAAATGTTCCTAGGCCTAGGGGAGATCATCCGGGTGGTGGAGTGGCAGTTGTCTACTCCACATCTCTGGTGAATATCTTGCAAATAAGCCATAACCCAGCCCCTCTTTATTATGAACTGTTGGAAGTGGAAATAAAACTCCATCAACAAATTCTAAGAATGGCAGTTGTCTATAGGCCTGGCCATCGTGGCACAGATAGGGGTTTTATGGAAGAGTTTGGGCAGTTTCTCGAGGAATTTTCTGCTAAAACCGGAAGACTTTTGATATGTGGAGATTTTAATTACTGGGTTGACAGCCCTCATCTGAAGCCATTCTCTCCCGAGTTCCTTGAGTTGACTGATCAGAACAATTTTGTAAACCATGTGTCCCACCCAACTCATATCTTAGGACACACCCTTGACTTGGTTTTCTCTCCTGTGGGTTGTGGTGGTGTTCTGGATGTTGATGTTGAGAATGCTGACCCTAATACCTCTGATCATGCTTTGATTACTTTCAGCTTTGATTTCCCTAAGCCACTCACACATGAAAAAGTAATCAGATTCAGAAATTATAAAAATGCAGACCTAAATTTGGCTAGCAGTGAAGTAAAACAGTACTTGGGAAGTATTGATACTTCCAACCTTACTTCAGATGAGCTGGTGGAGGTACATGGAAATGCACTTAAATTAGTGTTCGATCATCACTGTCCAGAAGTAGAGAAGAAAATCATAGTACGAGATGATTCGCCCTGGTATAGCACTCGAGTTAAATTTCTTAGAAGAGCGCGTAGAAGAGCTGAACGTGAATGGCGGAAAAATAAAACAGACTCTACATGGTTGCAATATCTGTCAGCCAGAAGAGCTGTGGTCCACAAAATCAAAGATGAAAAGAAAGTGTATTATCAGGGAAAAGTTGACTCGTGTGGTAACGACCAGAGGAGGTTGGCTTCAATTGTAAACAGTTTACTTGGAAAAACAAGAGTCAGCTTAAGACCTTCTGTACCCGATGCCGAGTTGGCTGCCAACTTTGTGGCATTTTTTGCTGGCAAGATAACTCGCATAAGACAGGAACTGGATGATGCTTCTGTTGGTGAAGAACTTTCAGTTGTACTCCAACCCCGACACATTCCTAATAATGTCCTCTCATCCTTTCACTCAGTAGAGGTGGTCATGATCTCGTCCTACATAAGAAACCTCAATAAAACATTGGGAGGTTTGACGTACAGTAGGGTCCCGCATAAAACGTGTTCGCATAAAACGAGTCTCGATTAAAACGACCGACCTAAAATATTAATATTTAATTTTCGATCAGAACGAATGTGAGTCCGCCGCCAAAGTGGGGCAAATCCGAGGAGTTTTCATATAGAGCGCCGAAATATCGTACAAAACGTACGAAATATCGTCGCTTTGTACGAAATATAGTTCGCTTTGTACGAAATATCGTAGCTTTGTACGAAATATAGTTCGCTTTGTACGAAATATAGTTCGCTTTGTACGAAAATTTTAGCTTACAGTGAACATTGACGATATTGCGCCACCAAAATGCTGTGTTCACATAAAACGAAATCGCATAAAACGCCCTCGTTTATCGACCATAAACTCGTTTTATGTGAGACCCTACTGTACCTCCCAACCTACCAAATAGGAAAACCTACTATTTGGTAGTAGTCTTGGAAAATCCAACGTCAAGGCTATTAACCTAATTGCAATGACGACTTGTCTATTTTGACTGCTATGTCGTCATTCCAACCGCGGTTAAAAAGAAAACGTCTAGAGTCTACTCCTTATCTTGCTCTAGGAGACGTTGTACATTAACCAAAACTACCACCGAAGGTGAAAAAAGCATAGAAGAGAAGAAAAAGGGGGTTTACCTTAGTTACCGCTTAAGGCCCATCCCGTGTTCCGTCATGTGCAGATCACTGTCGAACGTGCGCATGAGCGACCCTCTCTTGTTATCACATCTCACGTCAGCAGAAGAACGCGGATGGGCAGGGGTCCGGCGTGAGGGAGGGTATTATGTACGTTGGATTTTCCAAGACTACTACCAAATAGTAGATTTGTTAGTAGTCTTGGCAAATCCAACGTCAAGGCTATTAACCTAATTGCAATGACGACTTGTCTATTTTGACTGCTATGTCGTCATTCCAACCGCGGTTAAAAAGAAAACGTCTAGAGTCTACTCCTTATCTTGCTCTAGGAGACGTTGTACATTAACCAAAACTACCACCGAAGGTGAAAAAAGCATTAGAAGAGAAGAAAAAGGGGTTTACCTTAGTTACCGCTCAAGGCCCATCCCGTGTTCCGTCATGCGCCGATCCCTGTCGAACGTGCGCATGAGCGACCCTCTCTTGTTATCATTTTTTCACGCGCCTCCATTGATTGAGTCCGCTTTTGTTGTGCTCCTTCAATTCACCCTGTTTTAGGTTCGTTTCGGCTTTTCTGGCCTTCTTTTTGCTAGACAGATGTTACGTGATCTAGGACACACCTAAATGGGCTCCTCAGTGTGTTTAATGGAGACGCGTGTGGAAATAGCTACCGAAGGTACGGGGGCGCTTGGCGTTCCCCGTCTATATGTTTTCATTCTTTCTCTTTTCATATTCTTTTTTCCTGTTAGTCTGGGCATAGTTTAGCTTTTAGCTTCAATTAGCCTAGCTTGTTTATCATTCAGGAATTGCTATGCCCTTATGAGTTCTCATTTTTTCATAGCCTAGGTGTACAGTTGGTTCACAACCTGAGATTTCGTGGTGGCGGTGCTGTTTGTAGAGTTTGTGTCAGCCGCATAACTAGCGTTATTCCCGAGTCCCCCCTTTCGAGCCTTCACTGTGTCTCAAGGGCCTGGGCGCTTAGTGGTTCGTGATACCCAGAGGTACCCCACGGGGGCCTCTCCCTCACTCCACAGGGTTTTTTCGCCCCTGACACATTCTCTACTCGCGGCTAGGCCACCCTTTTTCTCACCAGTTTCATTACTGGTTTTTTGTGTTTCCCTTCCTGTTTTCACCTCCATCCTTTCATCACTTTTGCCCAATCCTGGGGTACCCCACGGGGGCCCCTGTTGTGCCAAACCACCCAACCTGCCACTTCTCCTCATGGGCTTTGCTCTATCTCTGTGGGTTGGGTGGTTCCCAGGGTATGTGCCTCCTCTCCCCTGGTGTGCCTTCCTTGCCTCTCCCTTGACCGGTCGAGTCAGGATATTATCAAGGAAGACACTGCTCAGCTAGATGGTCACGGTCATCTTCGCTTGGAGTTCATAAGGAGTTGACGCTTGTTTGCCGGCCTTTTTTGGTTTTCCTAGACGCCCCTCTCGCTTGTTCGGCACCGGGCCCTCTTGGCAGGTCCCGCAAATTTGCGGTGTGCTCGATTCGGCCCTCTGGGTCGTTTCGGCTCCCCGCAAATTTGCGGAGATCGCTGGGGGGTCGCGTGACGATGTGGGGGGTTTGTGTCGGTACGGATCTACCTCCATTGGCCCGCAAATTTGCGGTTATAGTTGGCTTTCACTGTTGACCCTTTTTTGTGTCATATTGTTGCCTGATACTATATTGGTGTATGCACTTTCCTGGTGTTATAGGCCCTGCATGTAAGATGTTGAGTGGTGGTTAACACTTTCTCCATCTTTGCAGGTTCTGCTGGTGCTCTTCCGCCTCGGCCGCCCTCCTCACCTACCTCTGTGCTCCCGGTTTAGGGTGAGTACAGCTCCCTGTTTGCATGTGTGTTCCTGTTTCCCCATGCTCCTTCCCTGGTTATTCTTGGACATTCTCTCCACTTACACCTTCGACGTGCTGATTCTGGTGTGTGTTCTTCTCGTGCTGGTCGGCTGCTTTGCTTTCGCCTTGGTTGTCGCTCCCCTTGCTTGGTGAGCCACATGTCCTGCTTGCGCCACTCGCTCTTTGTGTCCTCTACGGCCTACCTCCCTGCTCTGTGTGGCCCGTGTCTGGCCCTGGTGGTTGTGCTGCTCCATGGCCCTGGTTCCTCGGCGGCGGCTGTGGCCTCTGCTTCCCTTCCGTCGGTGTGGCCGATGGTCTCACGCCACTTTGGGCCTGTGGGCTGCCGTTCCCCGGCCTTTGTTGCCGCCCGGTTCCGCGTCACCCTGGGTATCCCTGACCCGACTGCCGGCCGTTCTACACAGCCCGTAGCCTCGTAGGTGGAGCTCTCGTCTCACACACGAGGGGTCGGGGGTTCACTCCCTGACCGGGCAGTGACGGATTGGGCTTGTCTCCTTTCATGTGTTAGCCTCAGTTCACCTAGCTGTAAATTGGTCCCTGGTCTTCGTGGACAACGTTGTGTCGTCCCGTCTGGGGTTGGCACCAATGGTGCAAGGCGAGCTGGGTATCATATGGTTCCCCTCCGCTACTGGTCAACCTAAGCCTCCACGCTCTCGCTCGCCTCGCTACTGCCCCTCGTCGTCCTCCTGATCGCCTTGACGTCGCCCGTCGCCCTCGTCTTGGTTCTCGCCCTGAGGCCGGGGTTGGCGGCTCTGCTCCTATGCGCCCTCCCCTGGCCTCTAAGGATAGGGGCTCTCCTCCCTTCCGCCCGCTTTTCTAGCCCAGCCGACTTCCTCTTACGTTGTCCTCTCCGCGCGCGGTTGTTCGTGCTGTCGCTGGCCCTCTGCTCCCTCCTACTCTGTCCAGGAGGGTCCGCCTGGGTGTCGTTGCTTCTCCTACTTCACCTACTTCCGTGCCTCTTCTTCCTTCACGGTCTCGTCCCGCGGTGGGGGTCCCTCCCTCCTCCGCCTCGGTGTCGGGCCGCCATGTTCTCTCAGCCCCGGGGGTCCTTGCTCTGTTTCCCCCCGCGGCTCCTTCTGGCCTCCTTTCACCCGTCCGGCCTTCCCCCTCCCGTCGTCCTGCTCCTCCTCCTTCTTCTCTTCCTGCCCTTCACTTCCCGTCTCGCCTGGGGGGTGCCCCTCCTCTTGCCTCGGTGAGGTTTCGGGGTCCCCCTTTTCTCGGGAGCTGTCGTGTTGCTGGAAGAGGGGATTGGTGCTGTTTCCCCCTCGGCCGTTCGTGTTCGGGGACAGGTCCCTCTACGGCGACACGGCCGTCGCCGCTCGCCTTCCTTGGGCCGCGGCGCTGCTGGTTCGTGTCGTGGGTCTCGCTCCCGCTCACGCTTGTCCCTGCGGGCCGACCCTTCTGGGTGGGGGGGGGGGGGGTGGGGGGGGGTCTCCTCTCTCGGTTCGATTGTTGGCTTTGCAGGGCTGGGTTGTGTCACACTTCGACGGGTGCTTGGCGTCGTTGGCTGCCTCCCTCTTCTCGCGCTTCTTGGCGGTGCCTCAACCTCAGCGCCTCGCCATTCCTACCCCTGCTACGGTCCCGCTCCCTTCTGCAGGCCTACGCTCTGGTCAGACTTCGCCGCACTGCCCTCCTTCCGGCTGTTCAGTCCCTGGCTGTGTTGCCGGGTCGGTCCTCCTATGGGCCGGGTTTGTGCGACGCCGGTACGCCTGGCTTCGCCGTCATGCTCGGTCGCCCTCTCCCCTTGGAGGCCTGGTTTGTTGTGGCCTTCGCCTTCACGCCGTTCCGTCGACGGCTCTCCTTCGGTCCCTCCCTTAGGTTCCTAGCCTTGACGTTGGACTGGGGTCGTCCCTGCTTTTGCCTCCTCTTGTGTCTGTCGGCGGGTTGGCCGGCGCGTTCTGGTCCTGGATGGGCGCGCCCATTCTTGACCTTTGTTCTCTTGCTCCCCCGTTCTTCTCTCACCCGGATCAGGCCTCTGTCGCCACGGTTTTTCCCTTGCGACAGAGGGTGACGGACTTCTTGTCTTGTCTTTCGGTTCCCTCCAGCCGTCTGTCCCCGCCTGCGGCTTTTCGGGGCGTCTGCGCCAGGCGCTCTTCGCGAGGGTTTGGACTTTGTTCTGCGGGTCCACCTTCGGCTCGCGATGTCTTTGGTTCCCGAGCTGAAGGCGATTTTGTGCGCGGCAACTCGGCGCCGCCCGACGGTGCTGTCCTCGTTCTGCCGGCCGGCCCCCTTGGATTTGTTCTCCTCTGCTCTATATACGTCGGGGTTCTTTCAGCTGGTTGCTTGGGTATGCTCGCTTCTCTGTCGGCGGCCCCTGCTTCCGCCACGCGCCGACACGCTGTGTCGTTGCGGTCCCTGCTTCCGTCACGCACCGTCGTGCTGTGTCGCACGCGGGGTCTTCTCAGTCCCGTCCTTCTGCCGGTCCTCTTCGGGGTGCTGCCGCCTTGCGCGGCCGCTGGCCTGGGCCGTTGCGGGCCAGTGCGTCGCTTCCGCCTCGCCCTTCTGTTTTTGCCCCTTTCATCCCCGCTGTGTCGGGGCTGGCCGGCCTTCCCCTTCCGGCCGCCCTTCGACGTGGTCTGCCCCGCGCCGGCCTGGGGTTGGGGGGGGGGGGGGGTCGACGTGGCGCTCGTGCCCGCACGGCCCGTACCGAGGGTACCTCCGCGTCAACGCAATGTGTGGTTCTCTGGGTCGGACTCCTTGTTCTCCTTCTCGCCTGGCCGACCGGGTCGCTCCCCTCCTCTCGGGTGCTCCCTCGGGTTGTTTTTGTCCTTGCGCCCCTCGGTTGCCGTGAGGGACGTTGGGGGCGGCGGGTTGCGCGGTGGGGTCTCGCCTGGTGGTGGACGTCTCGGCCCCCTTTCCGCTCTTGTCACCGACGCCGGCCCATCTCTTCGGAGGTGGCCCACGTGCTCACTTCCATGCCCGAGCTGGGTGGCGTCGAGGGAGTTGACCGCCGGTCGCCCGGTTTTCCTCTCCCGTGTCTTTCTGGTCCCGTCGTCGAACTGCGACGCGATGCGACCGTTGGTGGTTCTGTCGGCCCTCAACAGGCGCGTCGTGCACACGCGGTTTCGGATGCTGCCGGTACCCCTGGTACGCCTGGCCCTGTGCCCTCTGTCGTGGGTTGTGTCGCTGGCCCTCCAGGATGCGTCTTGGCTCGTTCCTCTCCATCCTCTCTTCCAGCGATTCTTGGCCGTTCGGACTTCCGATCGTGTGTTCCTGTTCGCCGGCCTTCCCTTCGGTCTCCACATCGCGCCGCGGGTCTTCTCCGCACATGTGGGGCCGGCTCTGGGTCCTCTCCTCAGGAGCGGGCTCCGGCTCCTGTTTTCCTTGGCCGACTGGTTGGTAGTTTCCGAAGCCCTGGGCCTGTGCGTTGGTGACGCCCTCACAGTCGTTCGCACCGTCACACGGTTAGGGTTCCCCTTTTGATGTTCCCGTTTCACGCTTGACCCCGTCGCGTGTCGTGCCATGGGTCGGTCTCGCAGTCTTCGCCGTGTTGCACTCGGTTTCCCTCCTGGGGTGGCTCTGGGACTCGTTCGTGGGTTCGCTGCTTTGGGCCGCTCTGCCCCTTTCCTTAGGGAGCCTCTGGCTCCTCCGCCTCCTCCTCATGGGCCCCGTGGTGTTTCCGTTGCCCCTCTGGATCGGCTCCTGCCGCTCCTGCGTCCCGTTCGCTGACGCTTCGGTCTCTGGGTTGCTCCGGGCTCGCTCTCTGCGGCGGTGCCCTGGTCCGCCCCCCCCGCCGACGGTCTGGGTAGCCTCAGATCCGTCGAGCGCGGTTGGGTGGGGTTCCCGATCGACCCTGGGACGTCCACTTCCTGGCTGATGGGTGGGTCTCCCTCCACTTACCCGTCTATGCCCTCGGACTGTTGGTTCCTCTGTTCTTCCTGCGGGTCCACGCGCTGGCCCTTCGGGGTCAGTCGGTGGCCTTCGGGTTCGCCACTCAGACAGGCTGTCCCCTGTTTTCCTTCTGCGGGGGTTCCTCCAGGTCGTTGACTCTATTGGGGGTCTCGGTGGAGTTGTTCTTCCTCGCGGCCCGGCACCCCTTCTCCTTGCATGCCTCCTCCCTGCCCGGGCCTGCCACCCTGTGGGCGGCCGCCCTGTCGTGGGGGCAGGGCGTTCTTGTTGAATGGGCGTTGCAACGGACTGTGTTCGCCGACCTCGCGGCTTCCTGAGGTGTTCCGGAGGTCGCCTTGTTCGCATCGGGGGTGCCGCGCCGGTTGCCTTTGGACCTCTCCCTCCGGCCTCGCGCTCCGGGGGGGGTCCGGCCGCTTTCATGGTGGCCTGGTACAGGTGGCGGTCGATCTACATCTTTCCGCCCCCAGACGCGCTGTTGCTGTGCCCAGTCCTCGCGAGGCTGCGGCTGTATCACGGCTGCGTCTGGCTCCTCGCGCCTCTGTGGCCGGCACGGGCTTGGTCCGCCCGGTTGCCGCGGTGGTGCCCGAGTCCGGTCCCTCTACCTGTCTCCGGCTTCCACTTGGGCTCGGTTGGGGTCCTGCGGGCCTCGTTGGCCTTCGCGTCGTGCTTGTTCATGTGGCACGGTGGCTCCCGGTCCCCGGCCGGGCCCTGGCCGGGTCCTGACTGACTTCCTGCAGCGTTCCTGGCCGTCTTCTCCTTGGGGGCCTTACGGGTCCCGCTGGGGGTCTTTTCCTAGGTGGCTACAGGCCACTCGCCTGCCTGTTGGCTCTTCTTCCCTCGTCCTACGCTCCTTGTTTCACCTCTTCCGTACGCGTCGCTTTCGAGTCGACGCTATCCGTACCCCCTTGTCTGCCGTCCGGGGGCTCTTTGGGTCCGTCGCTGGGCTGTTCGTTCTGCCACAGGCGCGGGATTCCTTCCTGCCGGCTGCCTTCCGGGATCGTCCTCCTCCGCGCCTGGTCCCTCCGCAGTGGGTTCTGGGGCGGGCTCTGGTCCTTCTGGCTTCACCCTCGTCTACAAGGGCCGCTACGCCGGCTCTGTTGCTCGGGCGTCCGCTCTTCCTTGTCGCTCTGGCCGCTGGGGTTCGGGTGTCTGCCCTTGCGGCATTGTCATGGCCCCGGGACTGCGTGCGCTTCTCCCCGTCCTTGCCTGGCGTCTCGTTCGCCTCCTCCCCTCCTTTTGTTGCCACACTTGGGAGGGCGGCCCCCGCTTTCCAGCCTTTCGCCGTCCAGGCTTTCCGGCTTGGGCGTTCCTCGCCATGTGTTGTGCCCGGTGTCGGCCTTGCGCTCCTCTGTTGCGTCTGTGGCGCCGCCTTCGGGTCCTGCTGTGGGGGTGTCTCCTCGGACAGGTGGGAGGCTCTCGCAGGTGCGGATGGGCCGCCGCGTTTGTCGGACCGTTCGTGCCCGTCGCCCTGTTTGTGGGGGTTCTGCGCGCGATGTCGGATCCTTTGCTGCCTCCTTCCGGTTCCTGCCACGTCGATCCTTACCTGCCTTCGCCTCAGCGGTTTTGTGGGTCTTCTATCAATTCCTTCATCTCCTCCTACCTCTCCGTGTCCAGTGTTCGACCCCCTCGGCTGGTGGTTGCTCTCGGGGGTCGTGTTTCCTGGTGCTCTGGCGAAGATCCCTGGTCTTCCCCCCTTGTCCCTCGTTCTTTTCCTTTGTTTTATATGACAAAGGGGGGGGGGTGTACGGGTTTGCAACACTGGATTGCAAGTTTGGGATTGTGTATTGTTCCAGTACATAAGTGTTTTTGCCACATTGAAAATTGTGTTTTGTTCTTGTGTTCAGTGTTTTTGTTGGTTTTTGAAGAAAAGGGTTTTGGGTACAGTACCTTTTTGGTTTCAGACAAGTCTATGTTTTTGCATTACTATGAATGACGGGCATGTGTTAAAACTGTTCTTTTTAGCTACTCCTCAGTTTTTCACTCTTTTATTAGACTCTCTTGTTTAAATTGTGTCTTTGTCATTCATACTTTTGTTTTATGCATTGGTTTTTGGTAGGTTGGGCTTGGATGTCCTCCTCCTATTTGTTATGCAGCCTTGACGTTGGATTTGCCAAGACTACTAACAAATTGGGAGGTTTGACGTACCTCCCAACCTACCAAATAGGAAAACCTACTATTTGGTAGTAGTCTTGGAAAATCCAACGTACATAATACCCTCCCTCACGCCGGACCCCTGCCCATCCGCGTTCTTCTGCTGACGTGAGATGTGATAACAAGAGAGGGTCGCTCATGCGCACGTTCGACAGGGATCGGCGCATGACGGAACACGGGATGGGCCTTGAGCGGTAACTAAGGTAAACCCCTTTTTCTTCTCTTCTAATGCTTTTTTCACCTTCGGTGGTAGTTTTGGTTAATGTACAACGTCTCCTAGAGCAAGATAAGGAGTAGACTCTAGACGTTTTCTTTTTAACCGCGGTTGGAATGACGACATAGCAGTCAAAATAGACAAGTCGTCATTGCAATTAGGTTAATAGCCTTGACGTTGGATTTTCCAAGACTACTACCAAATAGTAGGTTTTCCTATTTGGTAGGTTGGGAGGTACGTCAAACCTCCCAGTTTTCCTATTTGGTAGGTTGGGAGGTACGTCAAACCTCCCAATTTGTTAGTAGTCTTGGCAAATCCAACGTCAAGGCTGCATAACAAATAGGAGGAGGACATCCAAGCCCAACCTACCAAAAAAACCAATGCATAAAACAAAAGTATGAATGACAAAGACACAATTTAAACAAGAGAGTCTAATAAAAGAGTGAAAAACTGAGGAGTAGCTAAAAAGAACAGTTTTAACACATGCCCGTCATTCATAGTAATGCAAAAACATAGACTTGTCTGAAACCAAAAAGGTACTGTACCCAAAATCCCTTTTCTTCAAAAACCAACAAAAACACTGAACACAAGAACAAAACACAATTTTCAATGTGGCAAAAACACTTATGTACTGGAACAATATACAATCCCAAACTTGCAATTCAGTGTTGCAAACCCGTACAACCCCCCCCCCCCCCCTTTGTCACATAAAACAAAGGAAAAGAACGAGGGACAAGGGGGGGAAGACCAGGGATCTTCGCCAGAGCCCAGGAAACACGACCCCCGAGAGCAATCACCAGCCGAGGGGGTCGAACACTGGACACGGAGAGGTAGGAGGAGATGAAGGAATTGATAGAAGACCCACAAAACCGCTGAGGCGAAGGCAGGTAAGGATCGACGCGGCAGGAACCGGAAGGAGGCAGCAAAGGATCTGACATCGTGCGCAGAAACCCTACAAACAGGGCGACGGGCACGAACGGTCCGACTAACGCGGCGCCCCAACTGCACCTGCGAGAGCCACCCACCCGTCCGAGGAGACACCCACACAGCAGGACCCGAAGGCGGCGCCACAGACGCAACAGAGGAGCGCAAGGCCGACACCGGGCACCACACATGGCGAGGATGCCCAAGCCGGAAAGCCTGGACGGCGAAAGGCCGGAAAGACGGGGGCCGCCCTCCCAAGCGTGGCAACAAAAGGAGGGGAGGAGGCGAACGAGACGCCATGCAGGGACGGGGAGAATCGCACGCAGTCCCGGGGCCACGACAATACCGCTAGGGCAGACACCCGAATCCCAGCGGCCAGAGCGACAAGGAAGAGCGGACGCCCGAGCAACAGAACCGGCGTAGCGGCCCTCGTAGACGAGGGCGAAGCCAGAAGGACCAGAGCCCGCCCCAGAACCCACTGCGGAGGGACTAGGCGCGGAGGAGGTCGATCCCTGAAGGCAGCCGTCAGGAAGGAATCCAGCACCTGTGTCAGAACGACCAGCCGAGCGACGGACCCAAAGAGCCCCCCGGACGGCAGACAAGCGGGGACGTATAGCGACGACTCGAAAGTGACGCGTACGGAAGAGGTGAAACAAGGAGCGGAGGACGAGGGAAGGAGAGCCAACAGGCAGGCGAGTGGCCCGTAGCCACCTAGGAAAAGACCTCCAGCGGGACCCGGAAGGCCCCCAAGGAGAAGACGGCCAGGAACGCAGCAGGAGGTCAGTCAGGGCCCGGCCCAGGACCGGGAGCCACCGTGCCACATGAACAAGCACGATGCGAAGGCCAACGAGGGCCGCAGGGCCCCAACCGAGCCCAAGCGGAAGCCGGAGACAGGTAGAGGGACCGGACTCGGGCACCACCGCGGCAACCGGGCGGACCAAGCCCGTGCCGGCCACAGAGGCGCGAGGAGCCCGACGCAGCCGTGGCACAGCTGCAGCCTGGCGAGGACTGGGCACAGCAACAGCGCGTCTGGGGGCGGAAAGATGGATATCGACCGCCACCCGTACCAGGCCACCATGAAAGCGGCCGGACCCTCCCCGGAGCGCGAGGCCGGAGGGAGAGGTCCAAAGGCAACTGGCGCGGCACCCCCGATGCGAACAAGGCGACCTCCGGAACACCTCAGGAAGCCGCGAGGTCGGTGAACACAGTCCGTTGCAACGCCCATTCAACAAGAACGCCCTGCCCTCACGACAGGGCGGCCGCCCACAGGGTGGCCGGCCCGGGCAGGGAGGAGGCATGCAAGGAGAAGGGTGTCGGGCCGCGAGGAAGAACAACTCCACCGAGACCCCCAATAGAGTCAACGACCTGGAGGAACCCCCGCAGAAGGAAAACAGGGGACAGCCTGTCTGAGTGTCTAACCCGAAGGCCACCGACTGACCCCGAAGGGCCAGCGCGGGGACCCGCAGGAAGAACTGAGGAACCAACAGTCCGAGGGCATAGATGGGTAAGGGGAGGGAGACCCACCCATCAGCCAGGAAGTGGACGGCCCAGGTTCGATCGGGAACCCCACCCAACCTCGCTCGACGGATCTGTGGCTACCCAGACCGTTGGCGAGGGGGGCGGACCAGGGCACAGCCGCAGAGAGCGAGCCCGGAGCAACCCAGAGACCGAAGCGGCAGCGAACGGGACGCAGGAGCGGCAGGAGCCGAACCAGAGGGGCAACGGAAACATCACGGGGCCCATGAGGAGGAGGCGGAGGAGCCAGAGGCACCCTAAGGAAAGGGGCAGAGCGGCCCAAAGCAGCGAACCCACGAACGAGTCCCAGAGCCACCCCAGGAGGGAGACCGAGTGCAACACGGCGAAGACCGTCCACCGAAGGAGCACCGCGGTCGGCAGACCCCGGGTCACCGTAGCGCCGGAGAAAACCCATGCGAGATCGACCCATGGCACGACACGCGACGGGGTCAAGCGTGAAACGGGAACACCAAAAGGGGAACCCTAACCGTGCGACGGTGCGAACGACTGTGAGGGCGGCGCCAACGCACAGGCCGAGGGCTTCGGAAACAACCAACCAGTCGGCCAAGGAAAACAGGAGCTGGAGCCCGCTCCCGAGGAGAGGACCCAGAGCCTGCCCCACATGTGCGGAGAAGAGCCGCGGCGCGATGTGGAGACCGAAGGGAAGGCCGGCGAACAGGAACACACGATCGGAAGTCCGAACGGCCAAGAATCGCTGGAAGAGAGGATGGAGAGGAACGAGCCAAGACGCATCCTGGAGGGCCAGCGACACAACCCACGACAGAGGGCACAGGCCCAGGCGTACCAGGGGTACCGGCAGCATCCGAAACCGAGTGAGCAGGACGCGCCCGTTGAGGGCCGACAGAACCACCAACGGTCGCATCGCGTCGCAGTTCGACGGGACCAGAAAAACACGGGAGAGGAAAACCGGGCGACCGGCGATCAACCCCCTCGACGCTACCCAGCTCGGGCATGGAAGGGAGCACGTGGGCCACGTCCGAAGAGAAGGGCCGGCGGCGGTGACAAGAGCGGAAAGGGGGTCGAGACGCCCACCACCAGGGGAGACCCCACCGCGCAACCCGCCGCCCCCAATGTCCCTCGCGGCAACCGAGGGGTGCAAGGGCAAAAACAACCCGAGGGAGCACCCGAGAGGAGGGGAGCGACCCGGTCGGCCAGGCGAGAAGGAGAACAAGGAGGCCGACCCAGAGAACTACACATTGTGTTGACGCGGAGGTACCCTCGGTACGGGCCGTGCGGGCACGAGCGCCACGTCGACCTCTACCCCCCCCCCCCCCCCAACCCCAGGCCGGCGCGGGGCAGACCACGTCGAAGGGCGGCCGGAAGTGGAAGGACGGCCAGCCCCGACACAGCAGGGATGAAAAGGGGCAAGAACAGAAGGGCGAGGCGGAATCGACGCACTGGCCTGCAACGTCCCAGTCCTGCGGCCGCGCAAGGCGGCAGCACGTGTAGCAGCACCCCGAAGAGGACCGGCAGAAGGAAGGGACTGAGAAGACCCCGCGTGCGACACAGCACGACGGTGCGTGACGGAAGCAGGGAACGCAATGACACAGCGCGTCGTCGCGTGTCGGAAGCAGGGGCCGCCGCCAGAGAAGCGAGCATACCCAAGCAACCAGCTGAAACAACCCCGACGTATGTAGCGCAGAGTACAACAAACCCTGACGAATATCCAAGGGGGCCGGCCGGCAGAACGAGGACCGCACTGTCGGGCGGCGCCGAGTTGCCGCGCACAAAACCGCCTGCAGCTCGGGAACCAAAGACACCGCGAGCCGAAGGCGGACCCGCAGAACGCGGTCCAAACCCTCGCGAAGAGCGCCTGGCGCAGACGCCCCGAAAAGCCGCAGGCGGGAACAGACGGCTGGAGGGAACCGAAAGACAAGACAAGAAGTTCGTCACCCTCCGTCGCAAGGGAAAAACCGTGGCGACAGAGGCCTGATCCGGGGGAGAGAAGAACGGGGTAGCAATAGAACAAAGTTCAAGAATGGGCGCGCCCATCCAGGACCAGAACGCGCCGGCCAACCTGCCGACAGACAAGAGGAGGCAAAAGCAGGGACGACCCCAGTCCAACGTCAAGGCGAGTAACCTAAGGGAGGGACCGAAGGAGAGCCGTCGACGGAACGGTGTGAAGGCGAAGGCCACAGCAAACCAGGCCCCCAAGGGGAGAGGGCGACCGAGCATGACGGCGAAGCCAGGCGTACCGGCGCCGCACAAACCCGTCCCATAGGAGGACAGACCCGTCAACACAGCCAGGGACTGAACAGCCGGAAGGAGGTCAGTGCGGCTGAAGTCCGACCAGAGCGGAGGCCTGCAGAAGGGAGCGGGACCGTAGCAGGGGTAGGAAAGGCGAGGCGCTGAGGGTGAGGCACCGCCAAGAAGCGCGAGAAGAGGGAGGCGGCCAACGACGCCAAGCACCCGTCGAAGCGTGACACAACCCAGTCCCGCAAAGCCATCAATCGAACCGAGAGAGGCGACCCCCCCCACCCCCCCCCCACCCAGAAGGGTCGGTCCGCAGGGACAAGCGTGAGCGGGAGCGAGACCCACGACACGAACCAGCAGCGTCGCGGCCCAAGGAAGGCGAGCGACGACGGCCGCGTCGCCGTAGAGGGACCCGTCCCCGAACACGAACGGCCGAGGGGGAAACAGCACCATCCCCCTCTTCCAGCGACACGACAGCACCCGAGAAAAGGGGGACCCCGAAGCCTCACCGAGGCAAGAGGAGGGGTACCCCCCAGGCGAGACGGGAAGTGAAGGGCAGGAAGAGAAGAAGGAGGAGGAGCAGGACGACGGGAGGGGGAAGGCTGGCCGGGTGAAAGGAGGCCAGAAGGAGCCGCAGGGGGAAACAGAGCAAGGACCCCCGGGGCTGAGAGAACAGGGCGGCCCGACACCGAGGCGGAGGAGGGAGGGACCCCCACCGCGGGACGAGACCGTGAAGGAAGAAGAGGCACTGAAGCAGGTGAAGGAGGAGAAGCAACGACACCCAGGCGGACCCTCCTGGACAGTGTAGGAGGGAGCAGAGGGCCAGCGACAGCACGAACAACCGCGTGCGGAGAGGACAACGGAAGAGGAACTCGTCTGGGCTAGGAAAGCGGGCGGAAGGGAGGAGAGCCCCTATCCGTAGAGGCCAGGGGAGGGCGCATAGGAGCAGAGCCGCTAACCCCGGCCTCAGGGCGAGAACCAAGACGAGGGCGACGGGCGACGTCAAGGCGAACAGGAGGACGACGAGGGGCAGGAGCGAGGCGAGCGAGAGCGTGGAGGCTTAGGTTGACCAGTAGCGTAGGGGAACCATATGATACCCAGCCCGCCTTGAACCATGTGTGCCAACCCCAGATGGGACGGCACAACGTCGTCCACGAATTCCAGGTACCTATTTACAGCTAGGTGAACTGAGGCTAACACATGAAAGGAGACAAGCCCAATTCGGCACCGCCCGGTCTGGGAGGGAACCCCCGACCCCTCGCGTGTGAGACGAGAGCGCCACCTACGAGGCTACGGGCTGGGGCGAACGGCCGGCAGTCGGGTCAGGGATACCCAGGGTGACGCGGAACCGGGCGGCAACAAAAGCCGGGGAACGGAGGCCCAATGTGGCGGGAGACCATCGGCCACACCGACGGAAGGGAAGCAGAGGCCACAGCCACCGCCGAGGAACCAGGGCCATGGAGCAGCACAACCACCAGGGCCAGACACGGGCCACACAGAGCAGGGAGGTAGGCCGTAGAGGACACAAAGAGCGAGTGGCGCAAGCAGGACATGTGGCTCACCAAGCACGGGGAGCGACAACCAAGGCGAAAGCAAAGCAGCCGACCAGCACGAGAAGAACACACACCAGAAGCAGCACGTCGAAGGTGTAAGTGTAGAGAATGTCCAAGAAGAACCAGGGAAGGAGCATGGGGAAACAGGAACACACATGCAAACAGGCATCTGTACTCACCCTAAACCGGGAGCACAGAGGTAGGTGAGGAGGGCGGCCGAGGCGGAAGAGCACCAGCAGAACCTGCAAAGATGGAGAAAGTGTTAACCACCACTCAACATCTTATATGCAGGGCCTATAACACCAGGAAAGTGCATACACCAATATAGTATCAGGCAACAATATGACACAAAAAAGGGTCAACAGTGAAAGCCAACTATAACCGCATATTTGCGGGCCAATGGAGGTAGATCCGTACCGACACAAACCCCCCACATCGTCACGCGACCCCCCAGCGATCTCCGCAAATTTGCGGGGAGCCGAAACGACCCAGAGGGCCGAATCGAGCACACCGCAAATTTGCGGGACCTGCCAAGAGGGCCCGGTGCCGAACAAGCGAGAGGGGCGTCTAGGAAAACCAAAAAAGGCCGGCAAACAAGCGTCAACTCCTTATGAACTCCAAGCGAAGATGACCATGACCATCTAGCTGAGCAGTGTCTTCCTTGATAATATCCTGACTCGACCGGTCAAGGGAGAGGCAAGGAAGGCACACCAGGGGAGTGGAGGCACATCCTCTGGGAACCACCCAACCCACAGAGATAGAGCAAAGCCCATGAGGAGAAGTGGCAGGTTGGGTGGTTTGGCACAACAGGGGCCCCCGTGGGGTACCCCAGGATTGGGCAAAAGTTATGAAAGGATGGAGGTGAAAACAGGAAGGGAAACACAAAAAAACCAGTAATGAAACTGGTGAGAAAAAGGGTGGCCTAGCCGCGAGTAGAGAATGTGTCAGGGGCGTAAAAACCCTGTGGAGTGAGGGAGAGGCCCCCGTGGGGTACCTCTGGGTATCACGAACCACTAAGCGCCCAGGCCCTTGAGACACAGTGAAGGCTCGAAAGGGGGGACTCGGGAATAACGCTAGTTATGCGGCTGACACAAACCTACAAACAGCACCGCCACCACGAAATCTCAGATTGTGAACCAACTGTACACCTAGGCTATGAAAAAAATGAGAACTCATAAGGGCATAGCAATTCCTGAATGATAAACAAGCTAGGCTAATCGAAGCTAAAAGCTAAATTATGCCCAGACTAACAGGAAAAAAGAATATGAAAAGAGAAAGAATGAAAACATATAGACGGGGAACGCCAAGCGCCCCCGTACCTTCGGTAGCTATTTCCACACGCGTCTCCATTAAACACACTAAGGAGCCCATTTAGGTGTGTCCTAGATCACGTAACATCTGTCTAGCAAAAAGAAGGCCAGAAAAGCCGAAACGAACCTAAAACAGGGTGAATTGAAGGAGCACAACAAAAGCGGACTCAATCAATGGAGGCGCGTGAAAAAATGATAACAAGAGAGGGTCGCTCATGCGCACGTTCGACAGTGATCTGCACATGACGGAACACGGGATGGGCCTTAAGCGGTAACTAAGGTAAACCCCCTTTTTCTTCTCTTCTATGCTTTTTTCACCTTCGGTGGTAGTTTTGGTTAATGTACAACGTCTCCTAGAGCAAGATAAGGAGTAGACTCTAGACGTTTTCTTTTTAACCGCGGTTGGAATGACGACATAGCAGTCAAAATAGACAAGTCGTCATTGCAATTAGGTTAATAGCCTTGACGTTGGATTTGCCAAGACTACTAACAAATTTTGCCCGTTGGATCCCATAAATGTTTCCAAGCTACCAAGAGTCTATGATCACACAGTTGAGTTTATTTCCAAAATAATTAATAAGTGCTTCTCTGAAGGTAGCTTCCCACATTCTGAAAAGCATGCACTACTCCGACCTACTCTAAAGAAGCCTGGACTTGATGTTGAGAACATGTTGAACTATCGTCCTGTCTCCAACCTGTCCTTCATATCAAAGATATTAGAGCGTGCAATACTTGACCAATTACAACCACTACTTCAGCAGAATGAAACTATCCCAATTTTTCAGTCTGCTTACCGACAGCATCATTCAACTGAAACAGCATTGATTAGAGTACATAATGATCTAGTTGAGAACATTTGCAATGGTGTGGCCTCACTATTGGTCTTGCTTGATCTCTCTGCGGCTTTTGACACAGTGGATCACGAGTTGTTATTGAGTGATCTTTATGATTGTGGTGTGCGTGACTCCGCTCTCTTGCTTCTTGGGTCGTACTTGTCAGGTAGATCCCAGAGTGTGATGGTAAATCAAGTGGTCTCGGACTCGACACCCCTGCAGTATGGTGTTCCGCAGGGATCAGTTTTAGGTCCTATCCTATTTATAATTTATATTAGCAGTTTGTCTCTTCTGCTTCGTGCACATAATGTCACCTTTCACTTTTATGCAGATGACACCCAGATTTATGTGAGAATCACAAATATAGTTGATAGACGGAGTAAGATGGAATTGTTGATGTCTGATATCAAGAAGTGGATGAGAGCGAGAAAACTTAAACTAAATGATGGTAAAACTGATATTCTCATCATCCGAGGAAATAGAAGAGCTGATGATATAGTAGGTGCCCTCTCCATCAATGTGGGTGGATCTCAGCTGCAACCGGCCAACTCTGTTCGAAATCTGGGTGTATATGTGAACTCCCGATTAGATTTCAAAGAGCATGTAAACCAGATAGTTAAAAGTTGTTACTTGCACATCAGAAATCTCTATTTGGTGAAGCCGTTTATAACCAGACGTTGCCTCCTGACGTTGGTTCACTCATTGGTCTTCTCTCGTGTTGATTATTGCAATGCCCTGTTGGTGGGTCTTCCAAATTATATTTTGAAGAAAGTTCAGTCTGTTCTTAACAGGGCCGCAAGACTAATTTTTGGTGTTCCACCTAGAACTCCTGCGACATCTCTTCACATAGAACTGCACTGGCTGCCAGTAAGAGCAAGAATAGAATTTAAGTTGTGTTTGGTGACTTTTAAGGTTCTCAAATTTGGTGAACCTAGGTACCTTGCGGAGCTGCTCAGGCGCCCACCGGCACACCATGGTGTAGTTGTGCGTCATGACAATGACCCTTTTCGTCTTGATGAACCAAGGGCTTTCCAGCAGTCTTCTTTCTTTGAGAGGTCATTCTCCTACATGTCTCCGAGGTTGTATAACAGGTTGCCGCTGTCCATGAGACAACTGAGTTCTGTTGAATGCTTCAAGAGACAACTTAAGACTTTTCTCTTTGAGAGAAGCTATGATCTTGAGAGAGGTGTCATGACAGATGGCTATAGAGTTTAGGCTATTTTGCCACTGCTAGTGATTGTTAAATGTGTGTTGTATATAAGCCTTCTTTTGATGCATTGATTTTTGTTCTTTTTTCTTTCTCTTTTCGAGCGCTAGTGAATTCTTCGGAAAAATTGGCGCTTATGAGAAATAAGTAACATGCTTATTATTATTATTATTATTAATAATGGCGTCCTAAAGTGGATTAGGCCTAATAAACGCATTTAGAAAATATATAAACATGTAAATTATAAATTATTATTTTGTGTACTGTACTTATATTATTATAATATACAGTACTGTATACAGTATACAGTATATATATATATATATATATATATATATATATATATATATATATATATACTGTATATATATACTGTATATATTATATATATATTTATTTTTATTAACCCTTGGGATCCGGGGGGCCTCATATGAAGTTTGGTATTTTCAAACTTCATAATTCATAATTCAGCCCCCTGGGGGTTAGGGAATAGAATATGCCCCACGTGCCTTCTGCGTGTCGTAAGAGGCGACTAAAGAGGTTGGGTCGGTGGGCTTGCGACCCCCACCCGGAAAAAATATCTAAGCAAAAAAAAACGAACGAACAGCCTCGGATGCGGACGGAACCAACGTTGACGAACCACGACCGACTAAGGACATGCCTTCGGACATTCTGAGAATGGCGACATGGAATGTTAGTGGCATGAATGATGGCACAAAAGAGAGAGAGGTTCTGGAAGTGTTAGTGAATGCCAGGCTGGATGTATGTGGAATGACAGAGACCAAATGGAAAGGTTCAGATGTGAGAGAGTGGGAGTGTGGAATAGGTGTGTGTGCTGGAGTGAGTGAAGGAATAGCGAGAGAAGGTGCATGTTTGTTTGTAAGTAGCAAATGGAAGGAATGTGTAAGAGAGTATGGGTCTGTGGGTTCAAGGATTGTGTGGGTGAGAATGAAAGTAGGAATACAAACGTGGGTGATTGTATGCGTGTATGCCCCGACAGAGGATATACTTGAAAGAAAGAAAGAGGAGTTCTGGATGAATGTGGAGGCGTGCCTGGAGAAGTTTGACAAGAACGAAAGAATATTTCTGATTGGGGATATGAATGGTAAGGTGGGTGATAGGAAAGTTGAGGGAGTGGTGGGAGGGTGGGGGGTACCATCAGAGGTGAATGGGAATGGTAGTGCACTTGTGGACGTATGTGTGGGGAGGAGGCTGTGGATAGCCAACACCTTCTTCCGACACAGAATGATCCACAGGTACACGTGGAAACGGATGTTGACAATGAAGGATAAGACAGTGGTGGAACGAAAGTCATTGATTGATTATGTATGTGTGGATGAACGAATGAAGAAATCTGTGATGGATGCTAGGGTGTATAGGGGTATTGGAGGGGGTCTGTCTGATCATTATGTAGTGGTAGCTAAGGTTAGGATACAAAAGAAGTGGGTGAGGAGAGCGGGAGGGAGGCGAGAGGAGGGTGGAATGGTGAGGAGGGTGGAGAGGTTGCAGGAGGAGGAAGTCAGGGAGGAGTACAGGAGAGCAGTGGAAAGACGACTAGGTGGGTTCGACCTGGAAGTTATGGAGGAAGTGGAGGAGATGAGCAAGGTGTTTAAGGATGAGATCTGTGCAGCATGTGAGGAGGTGTGTGGAGTGAGGAGAAGAGGGAGGGGAGTGAAAGGTACAGCATGGTGGACAGAAGAGGTAAGAATAGCTGTGGTTGGGTAGTAGAGGGAATGAAGATTCCGAGAGACAGAAACGAGCGAGGTACGTGGAGAGTAAGAGGGTGGTGAAGAGAGTAGTGAAGGAAAGTAAGAGAAGAGTAGATGAGGAATTTGGAAGGAATCTGAGTGTAAAATGGAGGGAGAGTAAGAAACTGTTCTGGAAAGAAGTCAAGAAAGTTAGGGAAGGTAGCAAGGGAAACAGTAAGGGTGTGAAAGATAAGAATGGGAGAATGCTAGCCGAGAAGCAAGAGAGAGTCGAAAGATGGAGGGAGTACTTCAGTGAGTTGCTAAATGAAAGGAATGAAGAGCCAGCAAACATAGCTGGATATGGTATGGGAGGGAGAAGAAGAGAAGTAGTGGAGGAGGAGGTGGGGATCAGGAGGTCAGAAGTGTGGGAAGCCATGAAAAGAGTGAAGTTGGGGAAAGCACCAGGAACAGATGGAGTGTGTGGGGAAATGTTGAGGTATGGTGGTGAGATAGTGATAGAATGGGTATGGAAAATGTGCAAACTAGCATGGGAGAAGGGGAGTGCACCCGATGACTGGAAGACTGGCATAATAGTCCCCCTATATAAGGGCAAAGGGGAAAGAGGAGTGTGTGGTAACCACCGAGGAATATGTCTTCTAAGCGTAGTAGGGAAGGTATACAGTAGGGTAGTGATTGAGAGAGTGAGAGTGAGAACGGAGAAATGGATAGGCGACGAGCAGGGAGGCTTTAGGAAGGGAAGAGGATGTGTAGATCAGATTTTTACCCTGAATTGTGTTGTGGAGAAGTATCTGGAGAAGAAGCAAAAGGTGTATGTTGCCTTTATGGACTTGGAGAAGGCCTATGACAGAGTGGATAGAGAAGGTTTGTGGAAAGTACTTAGAATATACGGAGTAGAGGGCAAGTTGCTGAAAGCAGTGAAGAGCATGTATGAGGGTGCAAAGGCGGCAGTACGTGTGGAGAGTGAGCAGAGCGAGTTCTTTGACCTGAATGTTGGTTTGAAACAGGGGTGTGTGATGTCCCCGTGGTTGTTTACTGTATATATGGATGGAGTTATGAAAGAAATACTATCAAGAGCAGTGGATGTTGGTGTATCGCTGAAAAGGGAGGGAATTGAGTGGAAGCTACCTATACTGCTGTTTGCGGATGATACAGTTCTGATGAGTGATAATGAATGGGAGTTGCAGGGTCTGGTAAATGAGTTTGGAACAGTGTGCGAAAAACGGAATTTGAAGGTAAATACGGGGAAGAGCAAGGTTATGGTCTTCGAAAGGGGTGAAGTCACAGAGTGTGAGGTGAAGCTGAACGGTCAGGCTATGGAGATCGTCAACTCTTTTAAGTATCTGGGCAGTGTGTTGAGTAAAGATGGGACTATGGATGAAGAGGTGCGGGAGAGGGTACAACAGGGGAAGAGGGTTGTAGGAACGCTAAAAGCAGTAACAAGAAATAGGGTGGTCAGTATGGAAGTGAAGAAGTCCTTGCATGACAGTGTGGTAATCCCGACACTGACTTACGGAAGCGAAGCATGGACGTTGGTTGAGAGACTCAGACCAAGAGTGAGAGCAGTGGAAATGAATTACTTAAGGAGTGCGTGCGGAATTACATGGAGGGATAGACAGACTAATGAGGAAGTAAGAAGGAGGTGTGGTGTGGAGGTAGATGTGCTGGAAAGTGTGAAAAGGAACAACTTGAGATGGTTCGGCCATATGGAACGTATGGAAAGCGAGAGAATGACTAAGAGGGTGTACGAGAGCGAGGTGGAGGGACAGAGGGGGAGAGGTAGACCGAATATGAGGTGGAAGGATGGAGTGAGGAACTACATGAATGAAGGCGGTGCTGGTTGGGGGGAGGGGCGTCGACTGACTGGGGACAGAGGTGCATGGGGGCGGTTCGTTCGTGGCCACCCCTTCGGGGATCACGGCGTCAGGCAATAGATAGATAGATAGATAATTCAGTAGCTACTGATTGAGACCACCTAGAGCAGTCAATTTTTTTGCAAATTGTAGAAAGTTTTCTTGTCTGTAGACTGCCGTTGAGATGACATCGCTACATTGCGTGGGTGCCAAGTTCTGATGATTATATCGGCGACTTTTTAGCTGTGCATTTTGCCTCATATGAGGCCTCCCGGATTCCAAGGGTTAAGGGGGGTCACTGGCTTTTTTTTATCTTTCTCTCCTTTTCTCTCTTTCCCTGGCTTGTATCCATTCGGCCCCATTCAGCCAACTGTTTTAAGATATTTATCCCCATCCAGGTGTCAATTTATTCCTGGCAAGCGATAGCGAGCCAGCATTGTATGGAGAAATCCGGGTTCGCCGGAGATTTTTTTTTTATAATTTTTTTTACAAATTTAGCTTGCTGTCAAAATACAAATATATAAATAAGATATTGACATCTGGATGGGGTAAACGTCTTAAAACACTAAGCTGAATGGGGCCGAATGGATACAAGCCAAAGAGAGAGGGAGAGAAAGAGAAAAAAAGTGAGGTGGGCCCCCTTATAAGACTAAGATCTACATGTGAGTAGGTCAGTCTTTTGTATATATATATATATATAGTTGATCTTTTAACTTTCCCATTGAAGGAATACAAAGAATTTAATAATATTTTTTGCTTTTTTTCTATTAGCTAGAATTTATACTTAATTAATTTCTGTTGCTTGATTTTAAACATTTTCATTTAACCCTCCGGATCCGGGGGCCTTCATATGAGGTGATCGTCGTGTCCGGGGGTATTCCTGAAAAATGGCTATCTTCATAATTCGATATCTACTGATTGAGACCACCTAAAGCAGTTAACTAAATTGCATAGTGTAGAACCAACCTTCGTCTGTAGACTGGCGTTGAGTTGACATCGCTACGACAAGTGGTTACCGAGACATGATGATGGGAATGGAGGTAATTTCCCGCGTATTTTCGCCTGTGTCCGAACGCTTCGCCGAGGCCCTGGCTAGCACGCACTAAGTCACTCGTTGCTTCGGTGGCTTTGGTACCGGTAGACGATATTATGTTTCTATGGTGATAATGTCATAGTCTATCTATCTATCTATCTATTGCCTGACGCCGTGATCCCCGAAGGGGTGGCCACGAACGAACCGCCCCCATGCACCTCTGTCCCCAGTCAGTCGACGCCCCTCCCCCCAACCAGCACCGCCTTCGTTCATGTAGTTCCTCACTCCATCCTTCCACCTCATATTCGGTCTACCTCTCCCCCTCTGTCCCTCCACCTCGCTCTCGTACACCCTCTTAGTCATTCTCTCGCTTTCCATACGTTCCATATGGCCGAACCATCTCAAGTTGTTCCTTTTCACACTTTCCAGCACATCTACCTCCACACCACACCTCCTTCTTACTTCCTCATTAGTCTGTCTATCCCTCCATGTAACTCCGCACGCACTCCTTAAGTAATTCATTTCCACTGCTCTCACTCTTGGTCTGAGTCTCTCAACCAACGTCCATGCTTCGCTTCCGTAAGTCAGTGTCGGGATTACCACACTGTCATGCAAGGACTTCTTCACTTCCATACTGACCACCCTATTTCTTGTTACTGCTTTTAGCGTTCCTACAACCCTCTTCCCCTGTTGTACCCTCTCCCGCACCTCTTCATCCATAGTCCCATCTTTACTCAACACACTGCCCAGATACTTAAAAGAGTTGACGATCTCCATAGCCTGACCGTTCAGCTTCACCTCACACTCTGTGACTTCACCCCTTTCGAAGACCATAACCTTGCTCTTCCCCGTATTTACCTTCAAATTCCGTTTTTCGCACACTGTTCCAAACTCATTTACCAGACCCTGCAACTCCCATTCATTATCACTCATCAGAACTGTATCATCCGCAAACAGCAGTATAGGTAGCTTCCACTCAATTCCCTCCCTTTTCAGCAATACACCAACATCCACTGCTCTTGATAGTATTTCTTTCATAACTCCATCCATATATACAGTAAACAACCACGGGGACATCACACACCCCTGTTTCAAACCAACATTCAGGTCAAAGAACTCGCTCTGCTCACTCTCCACACGTACTGCCGCCTTTGCACCCTCATACATGCTCTTCACTGCTTTCAGCAACTTGCCCTCTACTCCGTATATTCTAAGTACTTTCCACAAACCTTCTCTATCCACTCTGTCATAGGCCTTCTCCAAGTCCATAAAGGCAACATACACCTTTTGTTTCTTCTCCAGATACTTCTCCACAACACAATTCAGGGTAAAAATCTGATCTACACATCCTCTTCCCTTCCTAAAACCTCCCTGCTCGTCGCCTATCCATTTCTCCGTTCTCACTCTCACTCTCTCAATCACTACCCTACTGTATACCTTCCCTACTACGCTTAGAAGACATATTCCTCGGTGGTTACCACACACTCCTCTTTCCCCTTTTCCCTTATATAGGGGGACTATTATGCCAGTCTTCCAGTCATCGGGTGCACTCCCCTTCTCCCATGCTAGTTTGCACATTTTCCATACCCATTCTATCACTATCTCACCACCATACCTCAACATTTCCCCACACACTCCATCTGTTCCTGGTGCTTTCCCCAACTTCACTCTTTTCATGGCTTCCCACACTTCTGACCTCCTGATCCTCACCTCCTCCTCCACTACTTCTCTTCTTCTCCCTCCCATACCATATCCAGCTATGTTTGCTGGCTCTTCATTCCTTTCATTTAGCAACTCACTGAAGTACTCCCTCCATCTTTCGACTCTCTCTTGCTTCTCGGCTAGCATTCTCCCATTCTTATCTTTCACACCCTTACTGTTTCCCTTGCTACCTTCCCTAACTTTCTTGACTTCTTTCCAGAACAGTTTCTTACTCTCCCTCCATTTTACACTCAGATTCCTTCCAAATTCCTCATCTACTCTTCTCTTACTTTCCTTCACTACTCTCTTCACCACCCTCTTACTCTCCACGTACCTCGCTCGTTTCTGTCTCTCGGAATCTTCATTCCCTCTACTACCCAACCACTCTCTATATGCTTTCTTCTTTTCTTCCACATTAGTCATAGTTATTGTGTCATTTATTTCTTTTACAACCATTATAGAGTTATGTGAAACTTTTTATAACATATTTTTGGCACTTTCACTGTTATTGGATATTATTGTGTCACTTTCACTCTTATTACTCTTCTTGTTATGAATTATTGTCACTCACTGTTATTATTGAGTTATTATTACTTGTTATAAATTTGTGTGTCACTTTCACTTACTAGGCTAGGCGAGGCTAGGCTAGGCGAGCGTACGGTACCGCATCTTCACTAACCACTTCTTCATCGTCAAAGTCACTCCCAAGTTCACTCAGTTCACTATATTCACAAGCACCGCATTCACCATCGTCATTATCGTCCTCATCGGTACTGGCCTCCAGACTCATCCCTAGAAGAATTCAAAACCCAGCTCAACAAAATAAAATCAGAAGTGGAAACCCTGGGGAACCCAACACCAAATATTATATGGCTAGGAGACTTTAACCTACCAAACATTAAATGGAGACAACTAGAAAACCAGGTAGTGGCAAATAAGACCGGAGAAACAAATACAAATACAAGAAAGCTTTTTGAACTTTGCGATTTTTTTAGTCTTACCCAGCATATTGCTGAACCCACACGGGAAAACAATATCTTAGACCTGGTCTTCACTAACAATGACTCTCAGTACACAGCATTAACATATCGGACACAACATACTCAGATAATAAATTAATTGAGATCAAAACAACCTTAACAAGTGTACAGACAACCTCAGAATCGAGAACAAAAACCGGCCCCTTCAGTAAATTTAACTTCAATAACAAAAACATTAGGTGGGAAGAGGTAAATCAAGAAATGGAGGAAATAGACTGGGAAGATTTAATGAATAACCTGACACCAGCAGAATGTCTAGTCCTAATAACAGAAACCATGACCCAAATCTGTAGCCACCATATACCTGCAAGACAAACAAGACGAAGAAGCAAACAAGATCGGGAAAGGAGGAGGCTGTACAGAAGAAAATTACTCGCACAAAGACGCACACATCAAAATCTACAGGATAGGCAAAAGGCCGAAATAGATAGAGAAATTGTGGAAATTGAACAAAGGCTAAGAATATCATATGAACTACAACATATGGAAGAGGAGAGGAAAGCTATTGCAGGTATAAAGGAAAATTCCAAATACTTCTTTTCATACGCCAAACAAAAGGCTAAAACAACATCAAACATCGGCCCACTGAGCAAAGGGGACGGCTCTTTCACAGGGGACAAAAAGAAAATGAGCGAACTCTTAAGCAGGCAGTATGAAATGGCATTCAGTGAGCCTGATGAAACAAAAGTCATCAGAGACCAAAACATGGAAACCTCCCCCACGGAAACCCCCCAGATGCTGGATATTGATTTCGGTCCAAAAGACATAGAAGAGGCCATTTCCAACATGCCATCCCACTCGGCACCAGGCCCGGACTCATGGAATTCGATCCTAATGAAGAAGTGTAAGGAATACCTCTCAAACCCCCTGGCTATAATGTGGAGAAGGAGTCTAGACACTGGTGACATACCAGATAGCTTGAAAAACGCAATAATTGACTCGCTGCATAAAGGAGGGAGTAAAGCACTACCAAAAAACTACCGCCCGGTAGCTCTAACCTCTCACATCATTAAAGTTTTCGAGCGAGTCCTGCGAAGAAAAATTTCAACATTCATGGAGGCAAATGAACTACACAACACCGGTCAACATGGGTTCAGAGCGGGAAGATCATGTCTCTCACAACTTTTGGAACACTATGACAAAATTCTTAAAGCGCTAGAAGAAAAGAAAAACGTGGATGTCATTTACACCGATTTTGCTAAGGCATTTGATAAATGTGACCATGGTATAATAGCCCACAAACTGAAAGCAAAAGGTATAACTGGGAAAATCGGACGGTGGATATACAATTTCCTCGTAAACCGAAAACAATCAGTAGCAGTAAACCAAGTCACATCTGAGCCTTCGGATGTCAAAAGCTTAGTGCCCCAAGGAACAGTGCTAGCACCCCTTCTGTTCCTCATACTAATTTGCGACATAGATACCAACACCAGACACAGTACAGTGTCGTCTTTTGCCGATGACACAAAATTAAGCAAGATAGTAAACACACAAGAGGACACGGGCCGACTGCAGGAAGACATGAATGTAGTGTTCCAGTGGACCAGGGAAAACAACATGCAATTCAATGAAGAAAAATTCCAATTAATACCGTACGGAGATAATAATGGTGTTAAAGAAATTACAAATTACTTAACAGAATCTAACCACATAATAGAACGGAAAGACAGTGTGAAAGACCTTGGGGTATTAATGTCTGAAAATATGGGTTTCAAAGTACTATACTGTACATAACCAGGTCAAAGTTGCGGCTGCGAAACGTCCTACGGGTTGGATTCTGCGTACTTTTAAAACACGCGGTGAATTACCTATGATAACGCTCTTCAAATCTCTAGTGCTACCGCAGCTTGAATACTGTAGCGTATTAACATCCCCATACAAAGCAGGTGAAATAAATGAGTTAGAGAGTGTACAAAGAAATTTCGCTTCGCATATAAGTTCGATAAAACAGCTACACTATTGGGAGCGTTTAAGAGCACTGAATCTGTACTCACTGGAACGTAGAAGAGAACGTTACCTAATAATATACACGTGGAAAATCGCAGAGGGTTTAGTACCAAACCTACATACTCCGATAGTCATGAAATTCAGTGATAGGAGAGGCTGGGAATGCGAAATCCCCCGGATGAATAACAGGGTGCTATGGGCTCTCTGCGAGAGGGCTGGTTATCACACAGAGGCCCACGTCTCTTCAACAAACTCCCACGGCGAGTAAGAGACATGAGGGACATCTCGTTAGACAACTTCAAGAGAGCCCTCTATGTCGAACTGCAAAAAGTGCCAGACGAGCCCATCCTCGCAAGGGAGCGAGCTGTCGCTTCAAACAGTCAACTGCACCAAATCACCACCCATAGCGAGGGGCGTCGCGCTCCTTGGTGCCGCTAGAAGAGTGGCGAACACATCAAAAGGTAAGGGTAATAAAGCCCAGAAACTCTAATCCATCCACCACTTCACCCTCATCTTCACTAACCACTTGTGCTTTGTCAAAGTCACTCCCAAGTTCACTCAGTTCACTATATTCACTCAGTTCACTATATTCACTCAGTTCACTATATTCACTCAGTTCACTATATTCACTCAGTTCACTACATTCGCTTAGTTCTTCCAGAGTATGTGCAACACCATCGGGACTAAGCACTGTTTTCTTGGTCGTTTTAGCCTTGATTTTGTTAGGCGTACGATACGCGGCGGCGGGCGGCGATTCGGACACAGCGATTTTTTTTTGGAGTAGCTCCATCCATGTTGGATGCGTGACAAGAACTGATGCTGCATGTTAGTTTGTGCTTGGTGGCGCTGCGGTAGCCCATGCATAAACAAAAATCCGCCCGCACGATTTAAACCCTTTGATTTTGCCTCATATGAGACCTCCCGGACTCCTAACCAAAATACGTTTTGCCTCATATAAGGCCTCCCGGATTCCATGGGTTAACCCATAAACGGCGAGAAAGCTCCTAAGAAGTTTTACTGGGCAAGGGTGGCAAAGCTCTTAAGAGGGAGGCCTAAAAAAACAATTTAAACGGCCCCAGTAGCACTAAACAATTTTTTTTTTTTTTTCCCTATACCTCATATCACTCCTCCACATTTCCCTCCTTCCCCCTTTTCCCCTCCCCCTTCAATTATCACCTATTTTCCCTGTTATTCCCTAATTTGTTGGTATATTTTTGTGCTAACATTAGCAAAATGTGTGGAGGATGTGCTTACGTGCCTAGCGAGTGTGCTATACAACCGAGTGTGTGAATGAGTAGGCTCAGTGTGGCTTGAGGCCTCGTGGAGGGAGGGGTTGCCTCAATTTTCTCCATAATTCATGAATGGGCTGGTCCATCTATATTCGCGATTTTGACCAGAAAAATTATATTTTCACTTGTTTTATTGTTGTTACAGGTTACTATCTTCATAGTGAAGGTAAAATAGGCTCATATGAATAAGTAATAACGATATTTATCGTAAAATGACTATTATAGGCCTGAATGGAGCCAATATGCTCGCCCATGGGCAGCTAGTTCAATACCCCCCCCCTCGACGTTGCCGGGTTAAGGGGGGGGGGGGGGTGACCTGTTTTGTTTTCTCTTTCTCTCCCACTCTCTTTGACTTGTATCCATTCGGCCCCATTCAGCCAGCTGTTTTAAGATGTTTACCCCCATCCAGGTGTCAATATTTTCCTAGCGAGCAGTAGCGAGCCAGCATATATACAGTATATTCTTTTGTTTTGACAGCAAGCTAAATTTTTACATTTTTAGATAGAAAAATGTCTCCGGCGAAGCCGGATTTCTCCATACAATGCTGGCTCGCTATCGCTCGCCAGGAAGAAATCAACACTTGGATGGGGGGGTAAACGTCTTAATTAAAATGTAAAACTTTCAAACTAAACAAACCAAAACTGGGACAAAGACAATATAAAGTCAAATTAACTCATCAAAATCGCTATGTGGAAACAACGCTTACTAAAATAAAATGTATGAAATAAAAGAACACAATCCACCACATAGGGTGTACATCACTACACGAGCAAGTTAATCTGTTTCCCAAGCAAACTAATCGCACATATAACAACGCACTATCGTCATGTTCAAGGAATTAGTCAATTTGGGAAGTCGGGGACGTTCTGGTAAATTTTAATAAACTCGGCATGAATAATAATAATAATAATAAGCATATTACTTATTTCTCATAAGCGCCAATTTTTCCGAAGAATTCACTAGCGCTCGAAAAGAGAAAGAAAAAAAGAACAAAAATCAATGCATCAAAAGAAGGCTTATATACAACACACATTTAACAATCACAAGCAGTGACAAAATAGCCTAAACTCTATAGCCATCTGTCATGACACCTCTCTCAAGATCATAGCTTCTCTCAAAGAGAAAAGTCTTAAGTTGTCTCTTGAAGCATTCAACAGAACTCAGTTGTCTCATGGACAGCGGCAACCTGTTATACAACCTCGGAGACATGTAGGAGAATGACCTCTCAAAGAAAGAAGACTGCTGGAAAGCCCTTGGTTCATCAAGACGAAAAGGGTCATTGTCATGACGCACAACTACACCATGGTGTGCCGGTGGGCGCCTGAGCAGCTCCGCAAGGTACCTAGGCTCACCAAATTTGAGAACCTTAAAAGTCACCAAACACAACTTAAATTCTATTCTTGCTCTTACTGGCAGCCAGTGCAGTTCTATGTGAAGAGATGTAGTAGGAGTTCTAGGTGGAACACCAAAAATTAGTCTTGCGGCCCTGTTAAGAACAGACTGAACTTTCTTCAAAATATAATTTGGAAGACCCACCAACAGGGCATTGCAATAATCAACACGAGAGAAGACCAATGAGTGAACCAACGTCAGGAGGCAACGTCTGGTTATAAACGGCTTCACCAAATAGAGATTTCTGATGTGCAAGTAACAACTTTTAACTATCTGGTTTACATGCTCTTTGAAATCTAATCGGGAGTTCACATATACACCCAGATTTCGAACAGAGTTGGCCGGTCGCAGCTGAGATCCACCCACATTGATGGAGAGGGCACCTACTATATCATCAGCTCTTCTATTTCCTCGGATGATGAGAATATCAGTTTTACCATCATTTAGTTTAAGTTTTCTCGCTCTCATCCACTTCTTGATATCAGACATCAACAATTCCATCTTACTCCGTATATCAACTATATTTGTGATTCTCACATAAATCTGGGTGTCATCTGCATAAAAGTGAAAGGTGACATTATGTGCACGAAGCAGAAGAGACAAACTGCTAATATAAATTATAAATAGAATAGGACCTAAAACTGATCCCTGCGGAACACCATACTGCAGGGGTGTCGAGTCCGAGACCACTTGATTTACCATCACACTCTGGGATCTACCTGACAAGTACGACCCAAGAAGCAAGAGAGCGGAGTCACGCACACCACAATCATAAAGATCACTCAATAACAACTCGTGATCCACTGTGTCAAAAGCCGCAGAGAGATCAAGCAAGACCAATAGTGAGGCCACACCATTGCAAATGTTCTCAACTAGATCATTATGTACTCTAATCAATGCTGTTTCAGTTGAATGATGCTGTCGGTAAGCAGACTGAAAAATTGGGATAGTTTCATTCTGCTGAAGTAGTGGTTGTAATTGGTCAAGTATTGCACGCTCTAATATCTTTGATATGAAGGACAGGTTGGAGACAGGACGATAGTTCAACATGTTCTCAACATCAAGTCCAGGCTTCTTTAGAGTAGGTCGGAGTAGTGCATGCTTTTCAGAATGTGGGAAGCTACCTTCAGAGAAGCACTTATTAATTATTTTGGAAATAAACTCAACTGTGTGATCATAGACTCTTGGTAGCTTGGAAACATTTATGGGATCCAACGGGCAAAATGTTTTATTGAGGTTTCTTATGTAGGACGAGATCATGACCACCTCTACTGAGTGAAAGGATGAGAGGACATTATTAGGAATGTGTCGGGGTTGGAGTACAACTGAAAGTTCTTCACCAACAGAAGCATCATCCAGTTCCTGTCTTATGCGAGTTATCTTGCCAGCAAAAAATGCCACAAAGTTGGCAGCCAACTCGGCATCGGGTACAGAAGGTCTTAAGCTGACTCTTGTTTTTCCAAGTAAACTGTTTACAATTGAAGCCAACCTCCTCTGGTCGTTACCACACGAGTCAACTTTTCCCTGATAATACACTTTCTTTTCATCTTTGATTTTGTGGACCACAGCTCTTCTGGCTGACAGATATTGCAACCATGTAGAGTCTGTTTTATTTTTCCGCCATTCACGTTCAGCTCTTCTACGCGCTCTTCTAAGAAATTTAACTCGAGTGCTATACCAGGGCGAATCATCTCGTACTATGATTTTCTTCTCTACTTCTGGACAGTGATGATCGAACACTAATTTAAGTGCATTTCCATGTACCTCCACCAGCTCATCTGAAGTAAGGTTGGAAGTATCAATACTTCCCAAGTACTGTTTTACTTCACTGCTAGCCAAATTTAGGTCTGCATTTTTATAATTTCTAAATCTGATTATTTTTTCATGTGTGAGTGGCTTAGGGAAATCAAAGCTGAAAGTAATCAAAGCATGATCAGAGGTATTAGGGTCAGCATTCTCAACATCAACATCCAGAACACCACCACAACCCACAAGAGAGAAAACCAAGTCAAGGGTGTGTCCTAAGATATGAGTTGGGTGGGACACATGGTTTACAAAATTGTTCTGATCAGTCAACTCAAGGAACTCAGGAGAGAATGGCTTCAGATGAGGGCTGTCAACCCAGTAATTAAAATCTCCACATATCAAAAGTCTTCCGGTTTTAGCAGAAAATTCCTCGAGAAACTGCCCAAACTCTTCCATAAAACCCCTATTTGTTAGTAGTCTTGGCAAATCCAACGTCAAGGCTATTAACCTAATTGCAATGACGACTTGTCTATTTTGACTGCTATGTCGTCATTCCAACCGCGGTTAAAAAGAAAACGTCTAGAGTCTACTCCTTATCTTGCTCTAGGAGACGTTGTACATTAACCAAAACTACCACCGAAGGTGAAAAAAGCATTAGAAGAGAAGAAAAAGGGGTTTACCTTAGTTACCGCTCAAGGCCCATCCCGTGTTCCGTCATGCGCCGATCCCTGTCGAACGTGCGCATGAGCGACCCTCTCTTGTTATCATTTTTTCACGCGCCTCCATTGATTGAGTCCGCTTTTGTTGTGCTCCTTCAATTCACCCTGTTTTAGGTTCGTTTCGGCTTTTCTGGCCTTCTTTTTGCTAGACAGATGTTACGTGATCTAGGACACACCTAAATGGGCTCCTCAGTGTGTTTAATGGAGACGCGTGTGGAAATAGCTACCGTAGGTACGGGGGCGCTTGGCGTTCCCCGTCTATATGTTTTCATTCTTTCTCTTTTCATATTCTTTTTTCCTGTTAGTCTGGGCATAGTTTAGCTTTTAGCTTCAATTAGCCTAGCTTGTTTATCATTCAGGAATTGCTATGCCCTTATGAGTTCTCATATTTTCATAGCCTAGGTGTACAGTTGGTTCACAACCTGAGATTTCGTGGTGGCGGTGCTGTTTGTAGAGTTTGTGTCAGCCGCATAACTAGCGTTATTCCCGAGTCCCCCCTTTCGAGCCTTCACTGTGTCTCAAGGGCCTGGGCGCTTAGTGGTTCGTGATACCCAGAGGTACCCCACGGGGGCCTCTCCCTCACTCCACAGGGTTTTTTCGCCCCTGACACATTCTCTACTCGCGGCTAGGCCACCCTTTTTCTCACCAGTTTCATTACTGGTTTTTTGTGTTTCCCTTCCTGTTTTCACCTCCATCCTTTCATCACTTTTGCCCAATCCTGGGGTACCCCACGGGGGCCCCTGTTGTGCCAAACCACCCAACCTGCCACTTCTCCTCATGGGCTTTGCTCTATCTCTGTGGGTTGGGTGGTTCCCAGGGTATGTGCCTCCTCTCCCCTGGTGTGCCTTCCTTGCCTCTCCCTTGACCGGTCGAGTCAGGATATTATCAAGGAAGACACTGCTCAGCTAGATGGTCACGGTCATCTTCGCTTGGAGTTCATAAGGAGTTGACGCTTGTTTGCCGGCCTTTTTTGGTTTTCCTAGACGCCCCTCTCGCTTGTTCGGCACCGGGCCCTCTTGGCCGTACCCGCAAATTTGCGGAGTGCTCGATTCGGCCCTCTGGGTCGTTTCGGCTCCCCGCAAATTTGCGGAGATCGCTGGGGGGTCGCGTGACGATGTGGGAGGTTTGTGTCGGTACGGATCTACCTCTATTGGCCCGCAAATTTGCGGTTATAGTTGGCTTTCACTGTTGACCCTTTTTTGTGTCATATTGTTGCCTGATACTATATTGGTGTATGCACTTTCCTGGTGTTATAGGCCCTGCATGTAAGATGTTGAGTGGTGGTTAACACTTTCTCCATCTTCGCAGGTTCTGCTGTGCTCTTCCGCCTCGGCCGCCCTCCTCACCTACCTCTGTGCTCCCGGTTTAGGGTGAGTACAGATACCTGTTTGCATGTGTGTTCCTGTTTCCCCATGCTCCTTCCCTGGTTCTTCTTGGACATTCTCTCCACTTACACCTTCGTCGTGCTGATTCTGGTGTGTGTTCTTCTCGTGCTGGTCGGCTGCTTTGCTTTCGCCTTGGTTGTCGCTCCCCGTGCTTGGTGAGCCACATGTCCTGCTTGCGCCACTCGCTCTTTGTGTCCTCTACGGCCTACCTCCCTGCTCTGTGTGGCCCGTGTCTGGCCCTGGTGGTTGTGCTGCTCCATGGCCCTGGTTCCTCGGCGGCGGCTGTGGCCTCTGCTTCCCTTCCGTCGGTGTGGCCGATGGTCTCCCGCCACATTGGGCCTGTGGGCCGCCGTTCCCCGGCATTTGTTGCCTGCCCGGTTCCGCGTCACCCTGGGTATCCCTGACCCGACTGCCGGCCGTTCACCACAGCCCGTAGCCTCGTAGGTGGAGCTCTCGTCTCACACACGAGGGGTCGGGGGTTCACTCCCAGACCGGGCGGTGCGAATTGGGCTTGTCTCCTTTCGTGTGTTAGCCTCAGTTCACCTAGCTGTAAATAGGTACCTGGAATTCGTGGACGACGTTGTGCCGTCCCATCTGGGGTTGGCACAAATGGTACAAGGCGAGCTGGGTATCATATGGTTCCCCTACGCTACTGGTCAACTTAAGCCTCCCCGCTCGCCTCGCTACTGCCCCTCGTCGTCCTCCTGCTCACCTTGACGTCGCCCGTCGCCCTCGTCTTGGTTCTCGCCCTGAGGCCGGGGTTGGCGGCTCTGCTCCTATGCGCCCTCCCCTGGCCTCTACGGATAGGGGCTCTCCTCCCTTCCGCCCGCTTTCCTTGCCCAGCCGACTTCCTCTTACGTTGTCCTCTCCGCGCGCGGTTGTTCGTGCTGTCGCTGGCCCTCTGCTCCCTCCTGCACTGTCCAGGAGGGTCCGCCTGGGTGTCGTTGCTTCTCCTACTTCACCTGCTTCAGTGCCTCTTCTTCCTTCGCGGTCTCGTCCCACGGTGGGGGTCCCTCCCTCCTCCTCCTCGGTGTCGGGCCGCCCTGTTCTCTCAGCCCCGGGGGTCCTTGCTCTGTTTCCCCCCGCGGCTCCTTCTGGCCTCCTTTCACCCGGCCAGCCTTCCCCCTCCCGTCGTCCTGCTCCTCCTCCTTCTCTTCCTGCCCTTCACTTCCCGTCTCGCCTGGGGGGTACCCCTCCTCTTGCCTCGGTGAGGTTTCGGGGTCCCCTTTTTCTCGGGAGCTGTCGTGTCGCTGGAAGAGGGGGATGGTGCTGTTTCCCCCTCGGCCGTTCGTGTTTGGGGACGGGTCCCTCTATGGCGGCACGGCCGTCGTCGCTCGCCTTTCTTGGGCCGCGACGCTGCTGGTTCGTGTCGTGGGTCTCGCTCCCGCTCCCGCTTGTCCCTGCGGGCCGACCCTTCTGGGTGGGGGGGTGGGGGGGGGGGGGGGGTCGCCTCTCTCGGTTCGATTGTTGGCTTTGCAGGGCTGGGTTGTGTCACGCTTCGACGGGTGCTTGGCGTCGTTGGACGCCTCCCTCTTCTCGCGCTTCTTGGCGGTGCCTCACCCTCGGCGCCTCGCCCTTCCTACCCCTGCTCCGGTCCCGCTCCCTTCTGCAGGCCTACGCTCTGGTCAGACTTCAGCCGCGCTGCCCTCCTTCCGGCTGTTCAGTCCCTGGCTGTTTTGACGGGTCTGTCCTCCTGTGGGGTGGGTTTGTGCGACGCCGGTACGCCTGGCTTCGCCGTCATGCTCGGTCGCCCTCTCCCCTTGGAGGCCTGGTTTGCTGTGGCCTTCGCCTTCATACCGTTCCGTCGACGGCTCTCCTTCGGTCCCTCCCTTAGGTTACTAGCCTTGACGTTGGACTAGGTTCGTCCCTGCTTTTGCCTCCTCTTGTGTCTGTCGGCAGGTTGGCCGGCGCGTTCTGGTCCTGGATGGGCGCGCCCATTCTTGGACTTTGTTCTATTGCTACCCGTTCTTCTCTCACCCGGGTCAGGCCTCTGTCGCCACGGTTTTTCCCTTGCGACAGAGGGTGACGGACTTCTTGTCTTGTCTTTCGGTTCCCTCCAGCCGTCTGTCCCCGCCTGCGGCTTTTCGGGGCGTCTGCGCCAGGCGCTCTTCGCGAGGGTTTGGACCGCGTTCTGCGGGTCCACCTTCGGCTCGCGGTGTCTTTGGTTCCCGAGCTGCAGGCGGTTTTGTGCGCGGCAACTCGGCGCCGCCCGACAGTGCGGTCCTCGTTCTGCCGGCCGGCCCCCTTGGATATTCGTCAGGGTTTGTTGTACTCTGCGCTATATACGGCGGGGTTGTTTCAGCTGGTTGCTTGGGTATGCTCGCTTCTCTGTCGGCGGCCCCTGCTTCCGACACGCGACGACGTGCTGTGTCGTTGCGGTCCCTGCTTCCGTCTCGCCCCGTCGTGCTGTGTCGCAAGCGGGGTCTTCTCAGTCCCGTCCTTCTGCCGGTCCTCTTCGGGGTGCTGCTACGAGTGCTGCCGCCTTGCGCGGCCGCAGGACTGGGTCGTTGCAGGCCAGTGCGTCGATTCCGCCTCGCCCTTCTGTTCTTGCCCCTTTCATCCCCGCTGTGTCGGGGCTGGCCGGTCTTCCACTTCCGGCCGCCCTTCGACGTGGTCTGCCCCGCGCCGGCCTGGGGTTGGGGGGGGGGGGGGGGGTAGAGGTCGACGTGGCGCTCGTGCCCGCACGGCCCGTACCGAGGGTACCTCCGCGTCAACACAATGTGTAGTTCTCTGGGTCGGCCTCCTTGTTCTCCTTCTCGCCTGGCCGACCGGGTCGCTCCCCTCCTCTCGGGTGCTCCCTCGGGTTGTTTTTGCCCTTGCGCTCCTCGGTTGCCGCGGGGGACGTTGGGGGCGGCGGGTTGCGCGGTGGGGTCTCCCCTGGTGGTGGACGTCTCGACCCCCTTTCCGCTCTTGTCACCGACGCCGGTCCATCTCTTCGGAGGTGGCCCACGTGCTCACTTCCATGCCCGAGCTGGGTAGCGTCGAGGGGGTTGATCGCCGGTCGCCCGGTTTTCCTCTCCCGTGTCTTTCTGGTCTCGTCGACGAACTGCGTCGCGATGCGGCCGTTGGTGGTTCTGTCGGCCCTCAACGGGCGCGTCGTGCACACACGGTTTCGGATGCTGCCGGTGCCCCTGGTCCGCCTGGCCCTGTGCCCTCTGTCGTGGGTTGTATCGCTGGCCCTCCAGGATGCGTCTTGGCTCGTTCCTCTCCATCCTCTCTTCCGGCGATTCTTGGCCGTTCAGCCTTCCGATCGTGTGTTCCTGTTCGCCGGCCTTCCCTTCGGTCTCCACATCGCGCCGCGGATCTTCTCCGCACATGTGGGGCAGGCTCTGGGTCCTCTCCTCAGGAGCGGGCTCCCGCTCCTGTTTTCCTTGGCCGTCTGGTTGGTAGTTTCCGAAGCCCTCGGCCTGTGCGTTGGCGACGCCCTCACAGTCGTTCGCACCGTCGCACGGTTCGGGTTCCCCTTTTGGTGTTCCCAATTCACGCTTGACCCCGTCGCGTGTCGTGCCATGGGTCGGTCTCGCATGGGTTTTGTCCGGCGCTACGGTGACCCGGGGTCTGCCGCCCGCGGTGCACCTTCGGTGGACGGTCTTCGCCGTGTTTGCACTCGGTCTCCCTCCTGGGGTGGCTCTGCGACTCGTTCGTGGGTTCGCTGCTTTGGGCCGCTCTGCCCCTTTCCTTAGGGAGCCTCCGGCTCCTCCGCCTCCTCCTCATGGGCCCCGTGGTGTTTCCATTGCCCCTCTGGTTCGGCTCCTGCCGCTCCTGCGTCCCGTTCGCTGACGCTTCGGTCTCTGGGTTGCTCCGGGCTCGCTCTCTGCGGCTGTGCCCTGGTCCGCCCCCCCCGCCGACGGTCTGGGTAGCCACAGATCCGTCGAGCGAGGTTGGGTGGGGTTCCCGATCGTCCCTGGGCCGTCCACTTCCTGGCAGATGGGTGGGTCTCCCTCCACTTACCCGTCTATGCCCTCGGACTGTTGGTTCCTCTGTTCTTCCTGCGGGACCACGCGCTGGCCCTTCGGGGTCAGTCGGTGGCCTTCGGGTTAGACACTCAGACAGGCTGTCCCCTGTTTTCCTTCTGCGGGGGTTCCTCCAGGTCGTTGACTCTATTGGGGGTCTCGGTGGAGTTGTTCTTCCTCGCGGCCCGGCACCCCTTCTCCTTGCATGCCTCCTCCCTGCCCGGGCCTGCCACCCTGTGGGCGGCCGCCCTGTCGTGGGGGCAGGGCGTTCTTGTTGAATGGGCGTTGCTCCGGACTGTGTTCGTCGACCTCGCGGCTTCCTGCGGTGTTCCGGAGGTCGCCTTGTTCGCATCGGGGGTGCCGCGCCGGTTGCCTTTGGACCTCTCCCTCCGGCCTCGCGCTCCAGGGGGGGTCCGGCCGCTTTCATGGTGGCCTGGTACGGGTGGCGGTCGATATCCATCTTTCCGCCCCCAGACGCGCTGTTGCTGTGCCCAGTCCTCGCGAGGCTGCGGCTGTCCCACGGCTGCGTCGGGCTCCTCGCGCCTCCGTGGCCGGCACGGGCTTGGTCCGCCCGGTTGCCGCGGTGGTGCCCGAGTCCGGTCCCTCTCCCTGTCTCCGGCTTCCGCTTGGGCTCGGTTGGGGACCTGCGGGCCTCGTTGGCCTTCGCATCGTGCTTGTTCATGTGGCACGGTGGCTCCCGGTCCCGGGCCCTGCCTGACTTCCTGCAGCGTTCCTGGCCGTCTTCTCCTTGGGGGCCTTCCGGGTCCCGCTGGAGGTCTTTTCCTAGGTGGCTACAGGCCGCTCGCCTGCCTGTTGGCTCTCCTTCCCTCGTCCTACGCTCCTTGTTTCACCTCTTCCGTCCGCGTCACTTTCGAGTCGACGCTATACGTACCCACTTGTCTGCCGTCCGGGGGCTCTTTGGGTCCGTCGCTGGGCTGGTCGTTCTGCCTCAGGTGCTGGATTCCTTCCTGACGGCTGCCTTCCGGGATCGACCTCCTCCGCGCCAGGTCCCTCCGCAGTGGGATCTGGGGCGGGCTCTGGTCCTTCTGGCTTCGCCCCCGTCTACAAGGGCCGCTCCGCCGGTTCTGTTGCTCGGGCGTCCGCTCTTCCTTGTCACTCTGGCCACTGGGGTTCGGTTGTCTGCCCTAGCGGCATTGTCATGGCCCCGGGACTGCGTGCGATTCTCCCCGTCCTTGCATGGCGTCTCGTTCGCCTCCTCCCCTCCTTTTGTTGCCACACTTGGGAGGGCGGCCCCCGCTTTCCGGCCTTTCGCCGTCCAGGCTTTCCGGCTTGGGCGTCCTCGCCATGTGTTGTGCCCGGTGTCGGCCTTGCACTCCTCTGTTGCGTCTGTGGCGCCGCCTTCGGGTCCTGCTGTGTGGGTGTCTCCTCGGACAGGTGGGAGGCTCTCGCTGGTGCAGTTGGGCCGCCGCGTTAGTCGGACCGTTCGTGCCCGTCGCCCTGTTTGTAGGGGTTCTGCGCACGATGTCAGATCCTTTGCTGCCTCCTTCCAGTTCCTGCCACGTCGATTCTTCCCTGCCTTCGCCTCAGCGGTTTTTGTGGGTCTTCTATCAATTCCTTCATCTCCTCCTACCTCTCCGTGTCCAGTGTTCGACCCCCTCGGCTGGTGCTTGCTCTCGGGGGTCGTGTTTCCTGGTGCTCTGGCGAAGGTCCCTGGTCTTCCCCCCTTGTCCCTCGTTCTTTTCCTTTGTTTTATGTGACAAAGGGGGGGGGGGGGGGGAGTGTACGGGTTTGCAACACTGGATTACAAGTTTGGGATTATGTTATATGTATACAGTACATAAGTGTTTTTGCCACATTGAAAATTGTGTTTTGTTCTTGTGTTCAGTGTTTTTGTTGGTTTTTGAAGAAAAGGGTTTTGGGTACAGTACCTTTTTGGTTTCAGACAAGTCTATGTTTTTGCATTACTATGAATGACGGGCATGTGTTAAAACTGTTCTTTTTAGCTACTCCTCAGTTTTTCACTCTTTTATTAGACTCTCTTGTTTAAATTGTGTCTTTGTCATTCATACTTTTGTTTTATGCATTGGTTTTTGGTAGGTTGGGCTTGGATGTCCTCCTCCTATTTGTTATGCAGCCTTGACGTTGGATTTGCCAAGACTACTAACAAATTGGGAGGTTTGACGTACCTCCCAACCTACCAAATAGGAAAACCTACTATTTGGTAGTAGTCTTGGAAAATCCAACGTACATAATACCCTCCCTCACGCCGGACCCCTGCCCATCCGCGTTCTTCTGCTGACGTGAGATGTGATAACAAGAGAGGGTCGCTCATGCGCACGTTCGACAGGGATCGGCGCATGACGGAACACGGGATGGGCCTTGAGCGGTAACTAAGGTAAACCCCTTTTTCTTCTCTTCTAATGCTTTTTTCACCTTCGGTGGTAGTTTTGGTTAATGTACAACGTCTCCTAGAGCAAGATAAGGAGTAGACTCTAGACGTTTTCTTTTTAACCGCGGTTGGAATGACGACATAGCAGTCAAAATAGACAAGTCGTCATTGCAATTAGGTTAATAGCCTTGACGTTGGATTTTCCAAGACTACTACCAAATAGTAGGTTTTCCTATTTGGTAGGTTGGGAGGTACGTCAAACCTCCCAATCTGTGCCACGATGGCCAGGCCTATAGACAACTGCCATTCTTAGAATTTGTTGATGGAGTTTTATTTCCACTTCCAACAGTTCATAATAAAGAGGGGCTGGGTTATGGCTTATTTGCAAGATATTCACCAGAGATGTGGAGTAGACAACTGCCACTCCACCACCCGGATGATCTCCCCTAGGCCTAGGAACATTTATTATGGAATGGGTTTTAGGCAATGCCGCCTGGATAATATTCAGATCTGACTCGAACAACCAGGTCTCAGTGAGACATAATACATCAAGGTTACGTTCATCCAAGATCTCGCAAATATGATCCATTTTGTTACGCAAGGAACGAACATTCAACAGACCCAGTTTCAACCGGCTCCCATGTGCATTTTTCAGTTTTTTGAACCTACAAAATTGGTGTTCTCAATAACTTTATTTCTCTGAGCTGTCATTAAAGGACAATTTCTACTTGAGGCGAAATGATTTGGCGGCTCCGTAACTGATGTGGAGCTCATACAATTTATACATTTGGGGGAAGTCTTGTTGGTGCAGTCTTTTGAGTTATGAGTACCGGCACAGAAGTTGCATTTTGGATCCTCATTTTTCCGAAAACACCTGTCACTGGTATGACCAAAGCCCTGGCAATGGTAACATTGTGTTACCCAGAAGCGATCGTATGCACGACATCTCACAAGTCCAACATACACAGAATTGCCATCATCCACAATGGAAGAGCGTATTTCAGGTGACATTTTTACTACCGCAGTCTTAGTGTGTGCATCACTCTTTTGCTTAGTGAATAGCAAATTCATAGCTAAGCCATCGTCGACCAGGGACTTTATTCTTGGGTTCTTGTTGAGGATGCTGGGAATGATCTCATTATCCTCAGCGTCATTAGCAATGCCTACCAGAGTCATTTTTGGCATCATCTTCTTTGGTTCGGAGACACTGAAGGCACTGTCCACCCCCAAACACTGATTGATGGCCCTTTCTGCATCTTCTTTGGCTTTCTTGGATGGAAGTCGTACCACCAGTACACCTGAATCAGTTCTAGTTAACTTGTTAACCGGAACCGAAGCCAAAGCAGTCTCGATTGCCTTTGTATCTGGTGGGCTTACTGGCTCGGAGGATCGGTCTTTTGGCTTCACTACCAGGACCTGATGGTCCCAGACAGTTTTTTTCTTTCCACCATCTACCACCTCAGTGGTGCGTTTGGTCGGCTCCTTTTTGGTCTCTACTGTTTCCCTCACTACCTTTTCCTTGCTCTTCAAAACCTGCACTACATTCTTCTCAAACTCTCTTTTCTCTTTTTCTCTCTCTTCTGAATGAAGAAACTACATGTCAAATGTCAAAATGTTCATTTAAAATCAAATTTGCAACATGACAAGGCATTAACAATAGTACAAAATACAAATATATTAAAACAGTAGGCTGAATGGGGCCGAATGAATACAACCCAAAGAGAGAGGAAGAAAAAGATACAAAAAAACGGTGACCCCCCTTAATACGGCATTTTTCTCTGTCTCGTGTATATTTTTAGCTTTTTTATAATATACTGCTTTAGTCATTTGAATTTTTAGTTTTAGGATAATGGAATAAATAATTAATAATAATAATAATAAATTAAATTTTGTTTTGTGTGGAGTATTTCTTTCCCTTTTAGTTAGTGGAGGGAGCTGCACCAAGGGGCAGACCAAGAAAGATGTGGGATCAGACTTTATGGCCTGATCTTGAATAAAAATAACATGACAAGTGAGGCAGCTCTAAACAGGTCTGCCTGGAATGCCATAATTAGGATGTGAGACTGGAACCGCACTTTGTGTGGGGCACTCGGTCTTTAACACCTTGGGTGCGGCACTTGTCATATGACAATTACTTGGTCTGCACTGTACAGTACCATATGGGGGTTTTGGACTAAAAATGACCTTCATTCCCTGCACATTTTCATGTATAAACAAAAGCTAGAACGTATTTCAATGATATATTCCTGAAAGTAGAGGAATAGACCTTTCCAATGACACCTGAATCATGTCTGTACGACCACTGGCTGCCGTGCAACGATATTGCACATGTGACGCTAAATCGGTAAAAAATAGCGAGTTTGAGCGGTTTCCGCTATTCCCGAGGCTGTAAGGGAGTTGGAGATGTCTCCCACTGCCACTAGTGATGGCTCAGACACGGTGGGCGGTGGATGGGATGGTTGCCCTGCTTAAGCCCCGTCCACATGGTTGAGCACTGCCCGTCTGGCTCGAGGGAAATGTCCGTCCTGGGGCAAATTCAGCGGGCAAAGCAGGGGAATGGCCGCGGCCGTAGTTGAGCGAAATCACCAGACACTGTCCGGTAGTTTACCGGTGGGAATGGGGATAAACGGGGCCTGTGGAAGGAGGGGAATAGTGTGAAGTTTGATCTTTATCCTTTTATTTTACGGATATTTATCAGGTAAATCTGGTGGAAGAATTAAGCCAGGATGTAATATGTGCAAGCACTTTATTAGCGTTCACTGATGGTATGAATTAAGTTTTAGCTTTATAATGTTGTATGGGTAGCATCCCCATTTATATTGACGTTATTATTTGTATAGATATTACTATTGTATTATTCTTATGAGTATTATTATGTATAGTATTATTTATATTATTATTGTGAGTAAGCCAACCCGCCATGATCTTATTCACTAACTATTGATATAATGTTCGTTTAATGTACGTATACTGACCATATCAGCAAACCGCGTGATGGTTGAAGCACCATCAGAGATTATAGGATATGTTAAGCTTATCAGTGTACTGTATTACGTAAATATAAGACAGCATCTGAGAGAGAGAGTGTGTGTGTGTGTAGTTGCAGCTCTAACTTACGATATTTTGCGTGTTCACACGTAATTAGATGTTTGAATAATTAGATTATAAGAAATAGGAAGCTGATGAAATTAATTATTTATCTTCAAACAACTTTCTTTTCTTTTCAGTTTTGCATGCACATATCAATTATGCCACACAGCACTTTACATCTTAGCTGTCTTGTGATTATTGTTGGTGCAGATCGTACCGCACCCAGCTCTGTCGAGCACCTTGTCTGACCACTGGCAGGCTTTGCCTGGCCAATCACTACCATGTACTCACCTAATTGTACTCACCTAATTGTAGTATACAGGATTTGAGCCTAAGCTCGTGTTGTCCTGTCTCTCTCTCTCTACATTTATCCAATTTTGCTTTAAAAGTTTGGATATTTCTTGCTCCCACCACCTCCCCATCCAACTTATTCCAACACTCAATGCTTCTATACGGGAAGCTGAACTTTCTTACATCAGACTTACATATAACTTTCCTCAACTTACAATCATGACCCCTGGTTCTTCCCTCGTCCCTCACCACAAAATCTCCCTTGTCGATCTTCTCAAAACCTTTCACACACTTAAACATCATGATCATGTCACCTCTCTCTCTCCTCTCCCTCAGCGTTGGCAGCTTTAGCCTCTCCAATCTTTCCTCATAAGGCAGGTCTCTAAGGCTAGCTATCATCTTAGTGGCAACTCTCTGAACTCTTTCCAGTGTTTTATTATGTTTTATAAGGTGTGGAGACCACACCACTGCTGCATACTCCAGTCTTGGTCGTATTATTGTCCCTATTATTTTTGCTAACATCTCTTCATCTAAATAATTCAGAGCTATTCTCATGTTAGTCAACACTGCATAGGTTTCACCAGTTATTTTATTTATATGCTGTTCAGGTGACAAGCTGTCTGCCACAACTACCCCTAGGTCTTTTGCTTTCACAGCTTTACTAATTATTTCATCTCCTATTTTATATCCCCAAGAAGGTCTATATTTACTTTTCCCATCTCAAGAACCTGACACTTACTCGTGTTGAATTCCATTTTCCAAGTTTGACTCCACTCATATAACTTATCTAGGTCTCTCTGTAATTCTTCACAACTACTCCTACTTGTAATATGCTTCATTAATTTTGCATCATCAGCAAACATAGATATATATGAGCCTATTCCCATTTGAAGGTCGTTGATGAAAACCAAAAACATGATTGGGGCCAACACCGATCCTTGAGGCACTCCGCTTTTTACCCTTTTCCACGAGAACTTTCCTTTTATTACTGTTCGCATTTCCCTTCCAATTAAATAGTTTTCCATCCACTTTAATAATACTCCCTCAACCCGCCCCACAGTCCTGAGCTTCCACAACAATCTCTTATGAGGCACCTTATCAAATGCCTTCTTGAAATCTAAGTAAATACAATCCACCCACCCCTCCCTCCCTTTTACAATGTCAATTACCTTATCATAGTAACTCAACAAATTTGTGGTACACGAATGACCTTTTCTGAACCCGAACTGCTTGCTTGAAATTATTTCCCTCTCCTCCAACATACCCACCCATCTTTTTCTAATAATCTTTTCACAAAGCTTGCATATAACACTCGTTAACCCTTAGACCCCGGGTGGTACACGTGTGTACCATTTTTTTTTGGCCCGAGGAACCCGGGTGGTACAACACTGTACCATTGCTTGCGTGTGTGCTTTCGAATGGCGCGCGTAAAAATTTCGCTCCGTGGTCACCAGGCGTCGCTAGGCGACGCCACCAGACAGCATGTACGCCACCAAAACAGTCTCTACCCTGCCGCCAACATGGATACTAGCCCAAAAAGTTATTCCCTTGTGTCCGATTCTACGCTCCCTTCGACGCCTGCCCATGTTCGTCGCGCCCTAACGCAAAGGCACGTACAAGATGCGTTGACTCCCGGAGGTATTGAGATAGCTTTGAGGAGTTATGAACGTGGTGAAGGCCAAAATAGTGTTGATGAGTTGGGTAGTGATAGCTCCGAGTCTTATCAGTCTCACTATAGTGAAGATTTTGACGATGTAGACGAAATCCATGAAAGATACGCCTTTTTTAGTGGATTTGACCATGACGTTGAAAGTGATGATAGTGAGGCTGAGCGGGAGGCTGAGGTTGACCCGCCATTGTCTTCCTTATCTACCCACGCCACCCAAGTTGCCCCAGGCTCCCGCCATTCTTCCCCACCACCACCAGCACTCCCTAGGGTTGAGGACCCCCCACTTTCGGCCTATTTACCCACTCCTTCCCCACCTCGCCGACCTACACGCCGCCCACGCATCATTCGTTCCCCGCGAGATTATGAGGGGGGCTCTGAAGAAGAAGGGCACCTCACAGATGACTCTGGCCATGATTACCTGGGTCCACCGTCAGGGCAAGATGACGGCTCTGACGACAACGACGATGACGACGACTTTATGGACATCGACGACCCTCAACCCAGACGCTTTGCCCAGGGCCGTCGTGCTCCTGGCCGCCCTGGCCGCCGGGCTGGCCGCCGGGCTGGGCCTGGGCGCCGTCGCGCTCCTGGCCGCCCTAGGGTGCGCGCCGCCAAAGTTCGTGGGCGTGCTGCCCCCGCTCTAGCTCCACAGAGGGCAGTGGCACAACCTGGGCGCCCCGTTCAGGACCGCCTGCAGTGTGCACAGTATCTAAATGTGCACAAGCTCTGTTACCTGCCTCTGGAACGAGATGGAGTCACCATTAGCAGAAGGCGGTGCCATGTCTGCTGGAACAGCCAGGTGAGGCCGAGGAAGCACAAAAAGACCACCATGCAGTGTGTGGAGTGCCAGGTGTCACTATGTACTATACCGTGCTTTGCTGAATACCACAGCAAGCAGGAGTACTAACTAATAATCATAGTGAAAGTACCAAAGACTGACAATATGTATGTATATAGGCAACAAGTGGAAATAAAACAATGTACAGGTGTATTGTGATAAAAAAATCATGTATTATGAAAACATATATAAATAAGTGAAAAAAGACACAATAAATTGTATATAAAACGTTTACAAAGCATATAACTAAGTGAAAGTGACACATGACATAATATTAGATGGCCAAAGTATAATAAACACCTGTGATAACGAATAATCAGTGCCTAATATAACAATAACCTACCTCAATTACTCATAAAAACTACGGTATCGAGTGAAAATGTGAAATATTTGTTACAATCATAGCCTAATAAACATATTTTATATAATTGGACTCCAAATAACTATAATAACATCACTATCAATACATAAAATCGCCTCCGGGAGGTAAAAGGTTTTGCGCGACGAGTGGCTAAGAAAACAGTAGGTTAGCCGAGCCGGGGCCTGGGCAAAGGCGACGCATCCGAACGCGGGATGATTTTCACGCATAAAAATCACTCCACTTCCCGCGCTCACCATTATGCAATCACTTGGGCTAGAGACCTCTACTCAACGGCATTCTACACATGAAGGTTTGTGCTACATTTTTCTGTTTTTTTTATAACTTTGTGTAATGTATTTCAGGAGTAACATGTGAATCAACAGGGACCAAAATTCCTGAAAACCCCCGGACACAAAGTACAGTCACGATATTCCCTAGCCGGGGTCGGAGGGTTTAAGGATACCGGTCGATAATTTAGCGGGTCTTCTTTATTTCCACTTTTATATATTGGAGTTATATTTGCTTGTTTCCATTCTAAGGGAAGTTCCCCCTTGTTTAACCCGGGAGCTGCCGGGAGACTCTTAAGAGTTCCCCCGGCGGACTGCGGGAAGACTCTTTAGAGTAAGTAAAATCAAAAATCAACTTTTGACATCGAAAAAAAAAAAAAAAAAAAATTATTTTTTTATTTTTTTTTTTTTTTTGGCCCCTGGGCCATGCAAAATCTCAGTCCTCTACCTCCCCTCCTTCCCCACTTTCCTCCTCTCCTTCAGTTATCACCTATTTTCCCTATTATTCCCTTATTCTGAGGTATATTTTCGTGCTAACATTAGCGAGTTGCAAGCAGGGTGTTGTCATCACTGATGGCAAGCGAGTGCAAGAGAGAGAGAGAGAGTATCGATCGACTGTGTCTCAGTGGCCTTGGGGGAAATTGGCGGGAAAGCAGTTTGCCTCACCCATACATTATACAACTCGCGGGCTATATCTCCGATTTTGACCATCCAAACGCTGTTTTCACTCGTTTTATTGTTGTTTCAGGTTAATACCTTTATAATCAACCCATAATAGGCGCATATGGATAATTATTAATGCTATTAATGGTACAATGAATATTTTAGTGACGGAAACACCTCAAATACGTCAGCACAGGGGGACGTTTTCAATTACCCCCATGCGCACTTGTTAGGTTAATGAGTGTTGAACAATATTAAAAATAGGTCTCACTAGTTGTTCAGAACATTCTCTCAATACCCATCCAGCAATGTTATCTGGGCCCATAGATTTTCTCACGTCCAATTCTTCCAACAATGATTTTAGTTCATCCTTGTTGACTTCTATCGACTCTAGTCCCTGTATCTCGTTCAATTCCACCACTGGTTCTACATAGTCATCCTCCTCCACAAACACGGATGTTAATGTATCATTCATAATTTCACACATACCCACTGTGTCTTCATATAATTGACCCTCTACCCTAAGCTTTGTTATTTTGTCCTTTATTTTTGTTTTGCCGTTGATATAACTATAGAACAGTTTGGGTTCTTTATTACATTTGTTTACTATATCTTTTTCAAAGTTCTTTTTCTCCTCTCTTATAGTCTTGACATAGTTGTTTCTAGCATTCTTATACTCATTCCATTTTTCCTCAGTGTGTCTCCTTCTCACTTTATTCCATGCAGAGTCCTTTTTGTTCTGGGCAATGTGACATCGCATGTTAAACCACTCTTTCTCCTTAACCAGCTTTCTATCCTTAAATGTTGGTACATATTTATCTACCCCCTCCCTGTAAATGTCTAGTAACATGGTGTATTTTACCTGAATATTCTGTTCTTGCTCAATAAATGACCAATCTATATTTGCAAAGTATCCTCGTAATGATTCATAATCCGCCTTACTATAATTTAGTCTATATTCCCTATGTTCCTCCTCTCTGCCTTCCAGAAATTCCACTGTCAATTCAAATTCAATCACAGCATGATCGCTTTTTCCCATGGGACTCAAATATGTTAGGTTCTTTATTTCTTGGGGGTCTTTGGTGAATAATAAGTCGAGTCTTGATGGTTCATCACCTCCTCTAAATCTTGTATTTTCCATAACGTGTTGTGTTAATAGATACCCCATTGTTAGTTCAAGAAATTTGCTACCCCAAGTATTTTCATTTGAACCCGCATCCAAACATTCCCAATCCACCTCCCCGCAATTAAAGTCCCCTGCAAGAATAAGCCTATTTTTCCTTTTACAAATAATTTCTAACATACGCAAGGTTTCCAAAATTAATTCATTATATTCATTGTTGCTCCAAGATTTAGTCTTAGGAGGTAAATAAACTGATACAATGTCCAATTTTGACCTATCATTATCCTCAATTTCAACTGCTACCACTTCAGCAATGCTATCACCAAGTTTTAATTCTTTAGCAGTAATTTTATTATCTACCATGATCAACACTCCTCCTCCTAGCTTTCCTAACCTGTCTCTTCTCCATGTACTGTATCCTGCACAACTAATTATATTCGTGTCTACCTCCTGGTTAAGCTTAGTTTCAGTCAAACATACTACCCCGGGCCTCTCTCTCTTTACATATTCGTCAAACTCAATCTTTTTGGAAATTAACCCATCAATATTTGTATACATGAACTTAGCGTTTCCAGTATTTTCCCTATTTTTCTCGTCCCTGCCCGTTCCTTTCTTTTTTGTACGTACCCCTCCCAATTTATTTCCTAGCTTGTCTCCTCTTCTCTTGTCTCCACCTGGACTGTTTCTCGCTCCGTTTCCACCTCCCCTCCCTCTGCCTCCACTTGGACTGTTTCTCTCTCTATCTCCACCTCCCCTCTCTCTGCCTTCTCCCCCGTCACCCGCACCATCTCCTTTTCCCTCCCTACTTCGTCCCTTCGCTTTATATACCATTTCTTGAGTTTTCCCTCCCACACTCTCCAGAAAAAACTTCTTTTTGTCTTCTTTCGTCCTTTCTCCATTCTTTACATTTGCCTCGGTTTGCAATTCCTTTCTTATGTTTCGATCCTCAATACTCATGTCTTTTCTAATTGTAATTTTCTTAAACTTGCTGGTCAAGTTAAGTCTCCATGTTACGTTCATTATTGCATCCACTGTTACCCTAGACCTAAACTGCACTCTCATTGGCCTTGTGTTTCCCTTACTATATTTACCCATTCTCCTAACTTCTTCAATATCATCTCTCCAGTTGTTTCCTTCTTCATCGACATGCTTGATCAATGTTTTTACCTTATTAATTTCTTCCTTATCCCTAGCTTTCCTCTCAATAATGTGCTCCTCTATATCCCCAAATACAATAATACACTTATTTCTATCTATTGTTTCACGCAGGACCTGTTCATTTCTCCTCATAGCTTTTACTACCACTGATTCTAAATCTTTATTTTCCCGTCAACATGTGGACAACAACGCAAGCGTGTTTGACAGACTTTGCCCGGTGAGGGGGCACAGCCTGCCAGACACTGCTCGATCGTGTGGACGGGGCTTTAGACTCGCTCGCCTGCCTCCCAGCCCTTGTTCAAGGCAGAAATTTGGCAATTGTCAAGTGCCGCAGTGATGACCGTCTTTGAAACACTGGGTGCGAAGGGAATTTAACCCTCCTGAAAACTCCCCAGGTTTTGAGATGCCTGGCACGGGGCTCGAACCCTGGAGGGATTTTAACCCTCCTGAAAACTCCCCAGGCTTTGAGATGCCTGGTGTGAGGTTTGAACCCTGGTTAGTGACCATATCACCCCAGTAGGTCAACCAGACCCGCGCGATAACCCACTGTACTACCACGGACGTACAATAGGATAGTAACCTTAGTTCTCCTTGAAAGAACCTGGTGATAGTCTCGTGGTGATTCACGTGATGGGTTTATTAGACTTCGCCATCAACGACTATTTTACGTTATCCCAGACGTCAACTCGGGTAGTACAGTAATGGGGTTGCGGGATTTTTTCGAGGGCATTACAGTCTTTGAGTTAAATTTATGTATGTATTTTGCCTGCATATTAAGTAAGCCAAAAAAAAAATACTTTTTATAACGCAAAGAGGGCTAGAGCAAATGGGCTGTAATTGTTCACACCTATATTCCCTGGCTGGCCCTGCTAAATGGTAGAAATATTAGCTTGATTACTCGCGTTGTTTTATTAACCTCTGAAGTGCGCACGGGGGTAAATGAAAACGTCCCCCTGTGCTGACGTATTTGAGGTTTTTCGTCACTAAAATATTCATTGTACCATTAATAGCATTAATAATTATCCATATGCGCCTATTATGGGTTGATTATAAAGGTATTAACCTGAAACAACAATAAAACGAGTGAAAACAGCGTTTGGATGGTCAAAATCGGAGATATAGCCCGCGAGTTGTACAGTATAATGTATGGGTGAGGCAAGCTACCTTCCCGCCAATTTTCCCCAAGGCCACTGCGACACAGTCGATCGATACTCTCTCTCTCTCTCTTGCACTCGATGGCCATCAGTGATGACAACACCCTGCTTGCAACTCGCTAATGTTAGCACGAAAATATACCTCAGAATAAGGGAATAATAGGGAAAATAGGTGATAACTGAGGAATAGGAGGAAAGTGGGGAAGGAGGGGAGGTAGAGGACTGAGATTTTGCATGGCCCAGGGGCCAAACAAAAATAAAAAAATAAAAAAATAAAAATAAAAAAAATATTTTTTTTTCGATGTAAAAAGTTGATTTTTAGTTTTACTTACTCCAGAGAGTCTTCCCGCAGTCCGCCGGGGGAACTCTTAAGAGTCTTCCCGCAGCTCCCGGGTTAAGTCCGTTCATTCTAGGTTGGGCAGAAATCGTAACCTAGCTCTAACTTCTGTAACTCAAAAAGGGCTAGAGCAAATGAGCTGTCAATTTATACACATATTCCCTAGCCAAGTATTCCTTTGTGGTAGAAATATTAGCTTGATTACTCTAGTCCTTTTTGAGTTATGAGAGGTTAGGAGTTACGATTTCTGCCCAACCTAGAATGAACAGACTATAGTTATAGAGGCTAGTGGTCAAGATTTTGGCCCACCTATAATGAATCTACTATAGAGCATACAATATTTGACAAGAAAAAGCTGCAATCAGTCACACAAGTCTATAAACCCCTTCAGTACCGTGATGCCTTTTTACTTTTGAAATGAGATGATTGTATGCAGTTTAAGAAGGACCTGTGTTATTCAAAGGGTTTATTCAGATCGTATTTACCCCTTTGAATCCTAGAGGTTGATTAAAAGTTAAATATAATCTGATAATGGTAGCCAAAATATAATTATGAAAAATATACGTCATCTTCCTGGAGGGGTAAAAGACCATTAATTGGTAATGAGTCCTTGTGCTCCGATTAACCCTTTGAGTACCAGCGACGTGTGTTATATTTGATTATAGCTATATTTAGACAATATTATGCAGCTTAGGAAAGAGCTGTGGTAGTTAAAAGGGTTGGTTGAGATAGTTTGAAGCCTTATTATTGCTAGAGGCCCTTCCTATGTTGAATAAAATCGTCTAATAGTGGCTAGAATGTGATAAACAAAGACGTCCCTGGTACAGTACTGTACTAGTTAACCCTCTGAGGATCGATGACGCACTTTTCTGTTTTCTGGCTATTATTAGAAGATTTTACTCAGATTAGGAAGGTTATGTGGAAGTCAGAAGGTTAATTGGTATAGTCTTTACCCATTTAATTCACACAGATCCCTCCTAAACTGTATAAAATCGTCAGAATAAACTGTCAAAACGGGGCGGAATTGAAATAGGGGATCGAACTATCCCCCCCCCCCAGCCAAAGGCGGCTTTCTAGGGCCTTTCCTAGCTGATGCTGAGAGGATTAGGTTCTAGTCATGTGGTGATGGGCTGGTCTATCAGAGTGAGAGCTGAGCGATCTTTGCCATACCCATAGCTTACTCTGACTGACTGTTCCTTTTACTTATATATTTTCTAGATCTCAAGTGACAGCGTCCGTGGATTGACCTCCATACTGCCAACCTAGAAGTTGGCAGATTGGGAGCCAAAGCGTTACATTTTTCCCTTGCTCCTCAACTTTCCCTTCATAATTGCTGAGGGGCACTGGGCCTTGGGTTGGGTTTTGGCTTCCCGGGCGTTTCCGCACCCTCCTCAGCTCCCTGCCTTGGAGTGGCTTCGATCACCCGGGCTTTGTTAGTGGTAAGCAGGGAGGGTTTTGTGGGGGTGCTCATTTATGGCCTTGGCCTTGCTCGGGACCTTGGGGCTGTTCGGCCAGACAGCCTGGGGAACAACAACAACATCAACTGTCAAAACGAGTCATAGCCTATTGCTATGCGATCAAATGTAATAATCTAAAACAATAATTTAACTCCCATCAAACACCTCCCAATGAAATTAAATTAATGAAAGCATATGATCCTCTCGGGATTCGAACCTGGGACACCACATTCAGATCTTAAACACTAACTATTACACCACAAACATAGTTATTTGTTTATGTTTGTTTAGTTACCC
>JBAKBP010003805.1:84067-146577 GCA_037953745.1 Lithodes maja | reverse complement strand
CCACATGTCCATACCATCCCAGTCTACTTGTACGCATCACCTCGCTAATACTCTTTATACCTAAACGTCTCCTCAGCTCAACATTTGTTATTCTATCCTGTAGCCTGGCCCCACACATCCATCTCACCATTCTCATCTCATTACGCTCCATTCTGTTGACATCCTCTACTTTAACGGCCCATGTTTCTGAGGCATACGTCATTGCACTTCTAACACATGAGGCATACACCTTTCCCTTCAGGGGGAGAGGCATTCTTTTCATGGTCAGGATTGGCATCAATTCTCTCAACTTCCCCTAGCCACACCTAATTCTAGCAACAGTGGCAGCCTCGGCCCCACCACCGGCAGAGATGGTATCTCCTAGGTAACAAAACTTGTTCACCAGCTCCAAAGACTCATTTCCATAATTCACAGCCACAGGATCATCACTTAACACAAGCTCACCATTGCACACTACGCCCTCAAATTTCTCTATTTCTGACTTATCCTTCGGCAGGGGCCCCTTTATTCTACTACAGCGCTTACTCCCATGGTGTACCCAACATCGACAGATGCTACATTGAATTGAGTTAACGCCCACTCCCTTTCCACATACTGCACATGGGTATGCACCGATCTTTTCCACATTGCCTCGTCTCAATCTACAATGCATAACCTTGGTTTTGTTAATATTGACTCTTAAACCCTTGCTCGCCATGCCCTCTCTCCACTCTCTGAATTTGGCCTCAGCATCTTGCATACTGTCAGCTATTAGGACTAAATCGTCTGCATAAAACAGTTCCAACGGGAGTCCGCCTCTAAAAACTCTAGGCAGTGCCTCCAAGACCATAATAAAGAGGAGGCGGCTTAACACTGATCCCTGATGGACTCCAACATGGACTGCGAACTCATCACTCAGTACACCCTTCACCCTCACCGCACTTCGCGAATCCTCATACATCTTCATTATCACACGCACCAGCCACTCTTCCACACCAAGTTTCCTCATAGCCCACTGCACAACATCTCTAGGCACCCTATCAAAGGCCTTCTCCAGGTCTACAAACACAAAGTAAAGATCCCTGCCTTTTAGTAAGTATCTTTCCTGTGTCTGCCTGACTATGAAGATAGCATCAGTTGTACCCCTTCCTGGCATAAAACCAAACTGCATATCATCAATAGAGATGCTTTGCCTGATCAAACCCTCAAGGACTCTCACAGACCTTCATGATTTGGTCAAGCATTTTCAGGCCCCTATAATTTCCTCTATCTACAGTAGCACATCCCCTTTTCCTTTGTATATATTTACTATTACACTTTTGAGCCAATCCTCTGGGATTTTCTCATCTTTAATAATGGTGTTTATCAACTCAGTGACTAAGTTTTCACGAATCTCCCCTGAGGCTTTTATCATCTCGGCGACAATGTCGGAGCAACCTGGAGCTTTACCGTCCTTCATTTTATTGATTGCGTCGCTCACTACAGCTGGTGCTATCAAAGGAGGGGGCCCAGATATTGGTTTTTCGATACTAAGTTGTTCCTTATCCCATTTAATCTCTACATTTAGCAATCGTTCATAATGTACCTTCCATGCTTCTCTGATTTCATTTTCTGCATACACAATCTTCCCATTATCATTTCTAACACACTGTTCACCTATAATATCCCTACTGTAATTTTTAACTCGCCTAGCTAGGTTGAAGATCCCATTGGGATTGTCAGTGTTACACACTTGTTCGAGGAGCAGGTCCTTAATGCGATTTTTAGCATTGTAAATAACTCTTTTGGCAGTTCGTTTAGCTGCCTGGTATTCCTCCTTGCTGCCTCCTTTCTTCCATGCTTTGAAGCATCTCCTTTTCTCTTTCACAGCATGTTCTACCTCATCGTTCCACCACCAGGAGGTCTTATTCCTGACCCTTTGTTTTCCCACAGACTTTGTCAGTGGCAGCGAGAAGGCTATGCTTAAGAAAGTTCCATGGACTATTTACATCGTTAGGCCTAGCTTCCTTATTTCTATTAATTTCCTCCAGTTCACTATGAAACCTATCCCTAACTTCCTTGTCCTTCAGCAGCCACACTTTCCTTTTGGGTATGTAAACCTTCTTGCGCTTAGGATCTCTGTATAAGCTCATGTCGTACATTATTACAAGATAAATACTGTACAGTACAGTAAAATAGCTGAATTCATATTTCACTTATTTATAATCTATCTATTGCCTGACGCCGTGATCCCCGAAGGGGTGGCCACGAACGAACCGCCCCCATGCACCTCTGTCCCCAGTCAGTCGACGCCCCTCCCCCCAACCAGCACCGCCCTCGTTCATGTACTTCCTCACTCCATCCTTAACCCGGGAACTGCAGGGAGACTCTTAAGAGTTCCCCCGGCGGACTGCGGGAAGACTCTTGTGAGTAAGTAAAATAAAAAATCAACTTTTGACATCGAAATTTTTTTTTTTTTTTATTTTTTTTTTTTGGCCCCTGGGCCATGCAAAATCTCAGTCCTCTACCTCCCCTCCTTCCCCACTTTCCTCCTCTCCTTCAGTTATCACCTATTTTCCCTATTATTCCCTTATTCTGAGGTATATTTTCGTGCTAACATTAGCGAGTTGCAAGCAGGGTGCTGTCATCACTGATGGCAAGCGAGTGCAAGAGAGAGAGAGAGAGTATCGATCGACTGTGTCTCAGTGGCCTTGGGGGAAATTGGCGGGAAAGCAGTTTGCCTCACCCATACATTATACAACTCGCGGGCTATATCTCCGATTTTGACCATCCAAACGCTGTTTTCACTCGTTTTATTGTTGTTTCAGGTTAATACCTTTATAATCAACCCATAATAGGCGCATATGGATAATTATTAATGCTATTAATGGTACAATGAATATTTTAGTGACGGAAACACCTCAAATACGTCAGCACAGGGGGACGTTTTCAATTACCCCCATGCGCACTTGTTAGGTTAATAATAATAATAAGCATGTTACTTATTTCTCATAAGCGCCAATTTTTCCGAAGAATTCACTAGCGCTCGAAAAGAGAAAGAAAAAAGAACAAAATCCACCTCGTATTCGGTCTACCTCTCCCTCTCTGTCCCTCCACCTCGCTCTCGTACACCCTCTTAGTCATTCTCTCGCTTTCCATACGTTCCATATGGCCGAACCATCTCAAGTTGTTCCTTTTCACACTTTCCAGCACATCTACCTCCACACCACACCTCCTTCTTACTTCCTCATTAGTCTGTCTATCCCTCCATGTAACTCCGCACGCACTCCTTAAGTAATTCATTTCCACTGCTCTCACTCTTGGTCTGAGTCTCTCAACCAACGTCCATGCTTCGCTTCCGTAAGTCAGTGTCGGGATTACCACACTGTCATGCAAGGACTTCTTCACTTCCATACTGACCACCCTATTTCTTGTTACCGGTACTGCTTTTAGCGTTCCTACAACCCTCTTCCCATGCTGTACCCTCTCCCGCACTTCTTCATCCATAGTCCCATCTTTACTCAACACACTGCCCAGATACTTAAAAGAGTTGACGATCTCCATATTATTATTTATAATACAGTACATTTATTAAATTATTACCCACTTTTTAAAATTATAATTGCTATTATTTTATAGGTACACCATCACTTACTACCATGAAGATGATTATACTCATTATTACTAGGAAAATAGGTCGGGAAATTGTTATTTGAGCATCTCGATATTTCATACGCCGAGAGGATTTGCGCTATGAAAAATACTCCCTCTCTTTGCATAAGCGACGTGACACTGGAGGGTTCTGAGAACACGATTTCCTCCCTCTTGTTATACTATAAAGGATTTGATCCTCATCTAACCAATGTTAATATCTATTTTGTATTCATTATGGCAAATATATTAACTACAAAATAAGTTAGGCCTAATCAAGTGGATGAATTATTTAATCATTGGTCTCGAGTTTTAGATCTTTTGTTCAAGGTATATGCACGTGAAATCTGGCGTTAGATTCTCCTTGCCCGATTATAGAGTGCGCTCGCATCGTCAGTTATGTTTTTGTAAACAAACGAAGTGGCAAGTGGAAGGTAGCTACGAGTTATGTCATTTTTTTTGGATATATACCATTGTTATGGAATTTTTTATGTGCTAATGAACAATGAGAGTTTGCAAATGATGACCATTAGCTTAGAGTAGCGAGACATTCGAGTTTTGCGGACTTTTGACAGTCTGCCCGCCAGGCCAATCGAGGGAATTTTTGGTTAGGCAGCCAAACTGGTATGAATTTTGACATTTTCTCCATTTCGGTATGACTAAAAGATTTGGCCTATTTTGGCACACTGTAATAATGATCATTAGGCTACGTCTACACAGTCTGGTGAACGAATTATGGAACTCTCGTCGACGGTGGAATATTCGTCGACATCGAATATTTCGACGACAGTTCCACTTATAACATAATCGTAGAAAAAAAAGTGTGAGAGTAACAGAACTGCTGATGTTATCTTAAAACTTTACTTGTCATTAGTGAGACCCCATATGGATTATGCTGTTCAATTTTGGTGTCCTTATTACAGAATGGACATAGATTCATTGGAGAGAGTACAACGTAGAATGACAAAAATGATCCATAATATTAGAAATCTTCCGTATAAAGAAAGGTTGAAATTAGGCTTACATTCATTAGAGAGACGCAGAGTTAGAGGGGATATGATAGAGGTGTTCAAGTGGGTTAGTGGGATTAACAAAGGGGACATGACAAATGTACTAAAGCTCAGTGATAGCGAAAGAACTCGTACCAATGGCTTCAAATTAGATAAATTTAGTTTCAGAAAAGATATAGGCAAATTATATTGGTTTGGTAACAGAGTTGTAGATAGGTGGAATGGACTACCAAGTGCTATAGTGGGATTAAAAACTATAGGGAGCTTTAAGATAAAATTGGATAAGCATATGGACGAGAAGGGTTGGGTGTGAAGGGGGATCAGCAGGGTTGGGCCAATCAGCGCTCTGCAGACCCCATAATCCTGCGTTAATCTCTAACCGATTTGGTAAGATGATCCTCAGGGTATTAGAGTGTTGAGCCTATAATTGGGGTTGTGTGGGACAGGGATCTGCCTTGCTTAGGCCAATCGGCTTTCTGCAGACTCCCATTTTCTTATGTTCTTATGTTCTTATGTTAATATAGATTTGGTAAATATCCTGTTTAACCCTCCAGCCCTGGCTATGTATTATATATATATTCCCCGAAACCCGGGGGTTTTGGCCGAAAAACGTCTACGCCTAGGCTACCGTATCTTTGTTATTCTGACTGCTTCCGCATTCCCGCGCATCCCCAAGCGTAGATGTGTTTCTTACCTGTAGAATGGCGTTAAGTAGAGCTCTCTAAGTCAACTGGTTCAGTTGTGATGATGATTTCATTGGAGATAACTTTATGGCAAAAACATCCACTTTACACTACTTTTCGATACTTTAACAACAACATACAGGCACACACGAACAAGCGACGCACTCCTTCTTGTGGTCGGAGATGCGGGGCGTCGGTCCAGCCGGCTGTTGTTTACATGCGTCGGACCGACGCCTCGCACACCAAGCTCACAGGCTTTCAACCACTGGGCGTTCAAGAGCCCTTCCGGGCAGCTCGGGTATGCTTTTTTATGGGCGATCAAGAGCCCTTCCGGGAACGAAGGGTTAACATCGGGGATGATTTTTACAAGTATTTTTTTAGGTGTGTTATTTTATGAACCTTGTCGGAAATTGCAAAACGAACATTATCCACCAATCTTAAGGGGAGGTATTTAGTTTGTTCCCTAGACCTCCATCAAGCTTAAAATTATATCCCCTTGAGTCCCTTTCAAGATAAATTTGTAAATTTTTCGGTAGAAAAATGTCCCGGCCAAAGGCTGGTTCCTCTTAAATTACAGGCTCGCTATCGCTCGCCAGGATAAAATCGACACTTGAATTGCACGAAAGGTCTTAATATGGGGTGAAAGTTCTTAAAATTGCTAAACTAATGGGGCAAACGTTTTATAATATCAAAAGCAATGGGGCTAAACATGAGGGAGAAAGTGGTCAAGAAAAAAATCCCTCAAGTGGAGATATCCCCTTAAGACACCAAAGCAACAAAACATATTCGCTCGCTCGCGATCACATTTCCGGCAATTCTGACTGCCGTGGGATACAAAAATAAGTTGAGGGGGAGAGGTAATCCGAAAAAGAGGTGGAAGGATGAAGTGAAGAAGTATATGGATGAAAGCGGTGGTGGGTGGGAGGAGGGGCGTCGACTGACTGGGGGCGTTTCTATCGTGACCACCCCTTTGGGGATTACGGCTTCAGGTAATGAGAGAATGGATGAACAAAATTGGGTGAAAAAATGCAGGTCTGTGATTGTGGAGGGCTGCACCAAGGGGTGGACCGAGGAAGACCTGGGATCGGACTACACGTGCCAATCTCAAATCCAAAAACTTGACAAGTTAAGCAGCCCTTAACAGGGTTGCCTGGAAAGCCGCCATTAGGACAAGAGACTGAAATTGCACGTATGTGTGGAGCACTCAGTTTTATAGGCCCGAATTCAGAACAACGGTTTAAACCTATTTCGGAGCAGGTTTAAACCCGGGATTGAGATTACTCGATCCTGGATCGAAAACAAAGGTTTATCCGTATTCAGAACACGGGCTTAAGATCGAGATCGAGTAATCCACGGCTTAAAACTCTGTTCAAGTCGAAGGTTTGCAACAGCCAATCACAGTGCCGTAAGGAATGCAGTCAGCCAATAAGAACACGAACTAGCCATTGTATCTACTGTATAATTATACAGTATGTCCTTATTTTCGTCTTTTGCTTTCGCTCACTCGTCTTTTGCTTTCGCTCAGGTGAATTCTAGTTTGTAATTACCAATTCACAAAAGACATTATATAATATAATAAGTTGTGTTACCTATGAGAGTTCCGTATGGAGCTCAGTGGTCTGGTTAATCTGCTCTACATAACTAACTAACCAAGAGAATACACATTAAACAAATATGTATATAGAATTAGAGATGGTCCGGTACCGGGTAGCCTATACTGTAGGAGTAGCCTACTACAGTACTGACATGTCGCTACTTTCCTCCTATTCATTTCAGTTACTTCAAGCTTCTGAGACTTTCGAAAATTTAAAAATATATCGGACATAATATTTAATTTACGAGTATATACCGGTATGTACAGTATGTGTATGTCATTAAAGATAGGCCTACTGTTGGATATTGGCAGGTAACCTATTCAGAGGAAAAATACAATCAATCGAGCTTTGCCAAACTCCAGTACAGTACTGCGATAAACTGCAACCTGTTACTTTTATTTTGTAATAAATTATCAACAAATAAATGTTCATTTATTTCTACACTACGGATATCAACTGCTCCATTTATCCAAACCAATTGCATGGCAACCATAGGCTATTAATACATTTAAAGTCACAAAGCTAATCATAAAAAGAAAGCACTCTCATTGTATTTAAAGTTCGAAATATTGATATTGGCTTATGTATTAACCCTCCAACCCCGGCTAGGGTATATCGTGACTGTACTCTGTGACCGGGGGTTTTCAGGAATTTTGGTCCATGTTGATTCACATGTTACTCCTGAAATACATTACACAAAGTTATAAAAAAAACAGAAAAATGTTGCACAAACCTTCATGTGTAGAATGCCGTTGAGTAGAGGTCTCTAGCCCAAGTGATTGCATAATGGTGAGCGCGGGAAGTGGAGTGATTTTTATGCGTGAAAATCATCCCGCGTTCGGATGCGTCGCCTTGGCCCAGGCCCCGGCTTGGCTAACCTACTGCGCACTTAGCCACTCGTCGCGCCAAACTTTTTACCTCCCGGAGGCGATTTTATGTATTGATAGTGATGTTATTATAGTTATTTGGAGTCCAATTATATAAAATATGTGTATTAGGCTATCATTGTCACTAATATTTCACATTTTCACTCGATACCGTAGTTTTTATGAGTAATTGAGGTAGGTTATTGTTATATTAGGCACTGATTATTCGTTATCACAGGTGTTTATTATACTTTGGCCATCTAATATTAGTTCGTGTGTCACTTTCACTTTGGTAAATATGCTTGAGAGAGTGTCACTGTCACTGATAATGCTCATTTTCACTTGATACGGTACATTTTATTAGTAATTGAGGTAGGTTATTGTTATATTAGGCACTGATTATTCGTTATCACAGGTGTTTATTATACTTTGGCCATCTAATATTAGTTCGTGTGTCACTTTCACTTTGGTAAATATGCTTGAGAGAGTGTCACTGTCACTGATAATGCTCATTTTCACTTGATACGGTACATTTTATTAGTAATTGAGGTAGGTTATTGTTATATTAGGCACTGATTATTCGTTATCACAGGTGTTTATTATACTTTGGCCATCTAATATTATGTCATGTGTCACTTTCACTTAGTTATATGCTTTGTAAACGTTTTATATACAATTTATTGTGTCTTTTTTCACTTATTTATATATGTTTTCATAATACATGACTTTTTTATCACAATACACCTGTACATTGTTTTATTTCCACTTGTTGCCTATATACATACATATTGTCAGTCTTTGGTACTTTCACTATGATTATTAGTTAGTACTCCTGCTTGGTGTGGTATTCAGCAAAGCACGGTATAGCACATAGTGACAGCTGGCACTCCACACACTGCATGGTGGTCTTTTTCTGCTTCCTCGGCCTCACCTGGCTGTTCCAGCAGACATGGCACCGCCTTCTGCTAATGGTGACTCCATCTCGTTCCAGAGGCAGGTAACCGAGCTTGTGCACATTTAGATACTGTGCACACTGCATGCGGTCCTGAACGGGGTGCCCAGGTTGTGCCACTGCCCTCTGTGGCATAGCATACCTGTCCAGGAGCTCCACCAACACCTGTTTTTGGAACCTCCGCAGGCTACTGAACTTCCTGGGTGTGCGCGGATTCCGAAGCCTGTAGATATTGTAGGCATTCAGCATTGACATGTCCACCATGTGCAGAAAGAACTTTTTGTACCATCTGCACGAGGTACGCAGACAGTCGATGAAGCCTATCTGCATGTCGGACTTGTCCACCAGCCTCATATTTATGTTGTAGTCAATTACAGCATCGGGCTTGGTCACCCTGACTTGGGTGCGGCGATCCACCTTGCCAGTCTCAACCATTTCCCCCTTGTGGACGGTGCTCAGGAGGTTGACCTTCCGCTGGTCGTGCCAGTGGATAGCCAGAATGGGTCCCGACTTCTTCTTGAAGACATCGCCTTTCTTTGTTTTAGGAGGGAAACTTGGCATGCCCTTCCTTTTCGCTCTAACTGTGCCTACAGTCCCCGTCTGGCGCTGATGGAGGTACTTTGAGAGAGTGGGGGACGTGTAGTAGTTGTCCGTGTAGAGGACGTGATTCTTCTGGAAGTACCGGTTCATCATGGCTTGAACCACTGCTCCGCCAAAGCCAATGAGGGGGTCTATTGCCACGTCCCCTTCCTTCCCGCTGTAGACCAGGAAGTCCAGGACATAGCCAGTTTGGCAATCGCACAGCACAAAGAACTTTATACCAAAGCGATGTCTCTTTGAGGGGATGTACTGCCTGAAGCTCAGCTTTCCCCGGAACAGCACAAGAGACTCGTCAATACAGACGTTGCAGAAGGGCATGAAGTAGGACGTGAAACGTTCTCTCATCATCTCGTACAACGTCCTAATCTTCCACAGTTTGTCAGGGAGATGCATGTCGGTGTTGGTGACAAGATGGAGCGCTCCGAGGATGTCGAGGTACCGGTCCCGAGAGATGTATTTCCCGAAGGCAGGGGTGGATATCAGATCTTTGGTGATCCAATAGTCAGCCAACCTGTGCTTCTTCACATGAGGCATTAGCATGGTGATTGCCAGGAACACCATGAACTCGGGATGAGTCACTGGGGTCCACCGCTTCATGTGGCCCTTGGTCACCTTGCCAAAAAAGTTAACCTGGACTTGGTAGTGCTTATTTGTCTCTTGTATGACAAAGTCAGTAACCTCCTTATCAAAAAATGCCTCAAAAAGCTCATGTGGTCGAGCATTGGGGCCTGCAGGAAAACTTGGGGTAACTCCTGGAGCATCCTGTACCTCATCAAAAGGGGTTACATCAGGGTCAATGACTTCATCAGCAGCCACATCCTGCCAGTTGAAAATATAAAATGCGTCCTTCTGGCGACGCTGACGAGGAGCTACAGCTGGGGCAGCACGCCCACGAACTTTGGCGGCGCGCACCCTAGGGCGGCCAGGAGCGCGACGGCGCCCAGGCCCAGCCCGGCGGCCAGGGCGGCCAGGAGCACGACGGCCCTGGGCAAAGCGTCTGGGTTGAGGGTCGTCGATGTCCATAAAGTCATCGTCGTTGTCGTCAGAGCCGTCATCTTGCCCTGACGGTGGACCCAGGTAATCATGGCCAGAGTCATCTGTGAGGTGCCCTTCATCTTCAGAGCCCCCCTCATAATCTCGCGGGGAACGAATGATGCGTGGGCGGCGTGTAGGTCGGCGAGGTGGGGAAGGAGTGGCAGGTGAGGCTCTGTCATCTTCATGCAGAGGTTCGGGGCTCCTTGGCCTACGACGAGTCGTAGACAGCACTGGTTCAGTGTCTGTAGGTGCAGGTATGGATGCGAGGTCAAAAACATCATCAGGAACCTCTGTTGTAGGCTGGAGAGGTGGGGTGGACCCTGGGGAAACTTGCGGGGGCGTATGGCTGGGAGCGGCAGGGGTGGAAGCCGCGGGAGCCTCGAACAAAGAGCGCCTACTTGTAGCTCCTTTTTTAACATATTTTCTCCCTTTTCCCTTTTCTTTAGTAGTATGTCTCCTCTCGGGGGAAATAGGGGGTAAATAGGCCGAAAGTGGGGGGTCCTCAACCCTAGGTAGTGCTGGTGGTGGTGGGGAAGAATGGCGGGCACCTGGGGCAACTTGGGTGGCGGGGGTAGATAAGGAAGACAATGGCGGGTCAACCTCAGCCTCACGCTCAGCCTCACTGGCACCCTCACGCACTGCTCCCTCACCAAGTTTTAGGGCCTCTTTCCTGGCTGCCGCGGCCGCCTTTTTCAGAACTTGCTTCTTATAGAAACTTATCTTGAATGGGGATTTAGCTGGCGAAGGGCTAGGTGTCGTGTCACTCAACCTAAACTTGGCAGTCGACCTAGTGCTGTCCCATTCGCTCACTCTCACTACACTCTCATCACCTTGCACAACTATATCACGTTCAGTACTATCATCACTTTCATCGTCATGCTCAAATCCAATAAAAAGCGCGTCTCTTTCATGAATTTCGTGTAGATCGTCAAAATCTTCACTATAGTGAGACTGATAAGACTCGGAGCTATCACTGCCCAAGTCATCAACACTATTTTGTCCTTCACCACGTTCATAACTCCTCAAAGCTATTTCAATACCTCCGGGAGTCAACGCATCTTGTACGTGCCTTTGCGTTAGGGCGCGACGAACATGGGCAGGCGTCGAAGGGAGCGTAGAATCGGACACAAGGGAATCACTTTTTGGGCTAGTATCCATGTTGGCGGCAGGGTAGAGACTGTTTTGGTGGCGTACATGCTGTCTGGTGGCGTCGCCTAGCGACGCCTGGCGACCACGGAACGAAATATTTACGCGCGCCATTCGAAAGCACATACGCAAGCAATGGTACAGTGTTGTACCACCCGGGTTCCTCGGGTCAAACCATAATGGTACACACGTGTACCACCCGGGGTTGAAGGGTTAATGCAGAACTAATATGTACTCCGTGGTTCGACTTATAAGCTATCAATTAATACATTTAGGAGTGATAATGATGACTAAATCGCTAAACCAAATACTGTACTGTAGGCCGCTACATTAGGTACAGTAGGTCAAGCTTATACCTAAGTTACTGCATCCACCGCATGCTCAGCACTGTTAATACTCCATCAATTGGACACATGTATACAGGATAAATAGCTCAACTGAAATAATTTGTAACCATTAAGTATCCCCTGGGGGAAAGGGAATAGAATATGCCCCACGTGCCTTCTGCGTGTCGTAAGAGGCGACTAAAGAGGTTGGGTCGGTGGGCTTGCGACCCCCACCCGGAAAAAATACCTAAGCAAAGAAAAACGAACGAACAGCCTCGGATGCGGACGGAACCTATGTTGACGAACCACGACCGACTAAGGACATTCCTTCGGACATTCTGAGAATGGCTACATGGAATGTTAGTGGCATGAATGATGGCACAAAAGAGAGAGAGGTTCTGGAAGTGCTAGTGAATGCCAGGCTGGATGTATGTGGAATGACAGAGACCAAATGGAAATGTTCAGATGTGGGAGTGTGGAATGGGTGTGTGTGCAGGAACAGCGAGAGAAGGTGCGTGTTTGTTTGTAAGTAGCAAATGGAAGAAATGTGTAAGAGAGTATGGGTCTGTGGGTGAGAATGGAAGTAGGAATACAAACGTGGGTGATTCTGTGTGTGTATGCTCCGACAGGATAAACTTGAAAGAAAGAAAGAGGAGTTCTGGATGAATGTGGAGGCGTGCCTGGAGAAGTTTGACAAGAACGAAAGAATATTTCTGATTGGGGATATGAATGGTAAGGTGGGTGATAGGAAAGTTGAGGGAGTGGTGGGAGGGTGGGGGGTACCATCAGAGGTGAACGGGAATGGTAGTGCACTTGTGGATGTATTTACCTATTTGTATTTACCTATTTGTAGTTTACAGGAATTGAGCAGCGCTCGTGTTGTCCTGTCTTAGTTACTTTATAATCAATCCATTTTACTTAGACAAGTATCGTAATGGATATTCCCAGTTCCCAGTATTTTGGACTAACATATCATAACTTATGTTGCCCTATTTCCATATTTACTTTTATCCAACCTAGATTTGAACATGTTAATGTTCCTCGCTCTCACCACCTCCTCCTCCAAGTTGTTCCAAGTCTCTATACTCCTATATGGGAAGCTGAATTTCTTTGTGTCCTTACGACATCTGCCCTTCCTCAGCTTAAACTCGTGCCCTCTTGTCCTTCCATTATCCCTCACGAATAGATCTTCCCTATCTACTCGTTCCAAACTTTTTACTCCCTTGAACATCGTTATTAAGTCGCCTCGTTCCCTTCTCTCTTTCAAGGTAGGCAGTTGTAGTGTCTTAAGTCTTTCCTCATATGTCAACTCCTTCAATCTTGGGATCATCTTCGTTGCTATCCTTTGGACTTTCTCTAATTTGTTTATATGTTTTTTCAAATGTGGTGACCATATCACTGCTGCATATTCTAATCTTGGTCTTATCATAGTCATTATCAATTTTCTTAACATTTCTTCATCCAAATAGTTAAATGCCACTCTCATATTGGTTATTATTCCATATGCTCCTCCAATGATCATGTTAATATGCTTCTCCGGGGATAGATCATCTTGTATTATCACTCCAAGGTCCTTCTCATGCCGTGTTTTGCCGATTATTTCAGTTCCTAATTTGTACACCCAGCTTGGCCTTATCTCACTTGTTCCCACTTCCAAAACATGACACTTTTCTGCATTAAAACTCATTTTCCAGGTTTGGCTCCATCTGTGCAACTCATCTAGGTCCTTTTGAAGATCCTGACAACTTTCTATACAGGTGACATTCTTCATGATCTAGCGTCATCCGCAAACATATTCATATGACTATTCAAGTTTTCTGGCATGTCGTTTACATAAAGTAGGAACATTATCGGACCCAACACTGATCCCTGTGGTACTCCGCTCGTCACACTCCTCCACTGTGAATATTCGTCTCGTATCGTGGTCCTCATTTCTCTTCCTATTAAAAAGTTTTCCATCCATTTTAACATCCTACCATGTACACCTCCAACAACCTGCAATTTCCACAATAACCTTTTGTGAGGCACCCTGTCAAAGGCCTTTTTCAGGTCCAGGTAAACACAGTCAACCCATCCCTCTCTCTCCTGTGTAACATCTACAACTCTGCTATAAAAGCTTAATAAATTAGATACACAAGATCTCCCTTCCCTGAATCCAAATTGTTTCTCGCTAAGCACCCCCTGTCCCTCAATGAAGTGTGTCCACTTTTTCCTTATAATTTTCTCACAAATTTTACAAACAATGCTGGTGAGGGACACCGGTCTGTAGTTAAGCGGATTTTCTCTGTCTCCTCCTTTGTAAATTGGTACTATGTTAGCTCTCTTCCATTCCACTGGCAGGTCTCCCTCATTCAGTGAAGATTTGATGATTTCATAGATTGGTTCCACTAACTCTTCCGCACATTCTTTGAGGATCCATCCAGCCACTCCATCTGGTCCCATTGATTTCCTCACGTCCAAATCCTGCATCAAATTCAGCACTTCACTTTTTGTCACTTTCATTTCAGGCATCTGTGGTGTTCTCATTTCTCTATTAGGTTCTATAAACTCCTCCTCTTTTACAAACACTGACTGAAGCTTTTCATTCATAACTTCACACAATTCTTTATCTTTCTCATAGCTGTTTGTTCCAACTCTTAGTCTGACAATACCTTCTTTTGTTTTTATTTTTCCATTTACAAATCTATAAAATAGTTTTGGCTCATTTTTGCACTTCTCTACAATATTCCTTTCATATTTATATTGTTCCTCGCGTCGTATCTTTACGTATTCATTTCTTTTCTCCTTGTACTTATTCCAGTTATTTTCACTATGTCTCTTCCGTGCTATATTCCAGGCTCGGTTTCTTCTATCCTGTGCCTTACTACATCTTATATTGAACCATTCTTTTTCCTTCTTTACCCCTGATTGGAACCTTGGGACATATTTATGTATCCCTTCTTCATATACTTTCAGGAAAAGTCTATATTTGTCTTGAACCATTTCCAGGCTTTCTAGTTCCTTCCAATTTATACTTTGGAAATAATGTTTCAATGATTTAAAATCAGTTTTAGCATAATTGTATCTATTTATTTTATGTCCTTCCTTTCTCTCCTCATTTTTCCCCAAATCCATCTCCATTTCTAATATCTTGTGATCACTTTTTCCCAAGGGACAACGATAATTTATCTTTCTAACATCATGTGGATCACTGGTGAAGACTAGGTCCAGCCTGGATGGTTCATCCATCCCTCTGATTCGTGTGTTTTCTCTAACATGTTGTGTTAACATGTTTTCTGTTACTAGATTCAATAATTTACTGCCCCAAGATTCATTATTATTTCCCGCATCTAACCCTTCCCAATTGACTTCCTTACAATTGAAATCACCTGTTAATAATAATTTATTTCTCCTATTAAAAAGTATTTTTAGTGCATCTAGAGATTCCGTGATTAGTTGATCATATTTATCCCGCTTCCATGCTCTAGTTTGTGGTGGTATATAAGCCACTGCTATATCAGTTGCTTTGTTGTCCTTGTCTTTTATTGTCACTGCTATAATTTCTGATCTATTATTGCCTAGGTTAATCTCACTTGCTTCTATATTTCTGTCAGTCATTATTAACACTCCACCGCCCACTTTTCCTTCTCTATCTTTTCTCCACACATTGTACCCTTCCCATCCCAACACTCCCAATTCAGTACCACCTCTCAACTTTGTTTCTGCTAAGCACATAATATGTGGTTTATATGTGATATGTATGTGTTGGGAGGAGGCTGTGGATAGCCAACACCTTCCAACACAGAATGATCCACAGGTACACGTGGAAACGGGTGTGGACGATGGAGGATGAGATAGTGGTGGAACGAAAGTCATTGATTGATTATGTATGTGTGGATGAACGAATGAAGAAATCTGTGATGGATGCTAGGGTGTATAGGGGTATTGGAGGGGGTCTGTCTGATCATTATGTAGTGGTAGCTAAGGTTAGGATACAAAAGAAGTGGGTGAGGAGAGCTGGAGGGAGGCGAGAGGAGGGTGGAGAGGTTGCAGGAGGGGAAGTCAGGGAGGAGTACAGGAGAGCAGTGGAAAGACAACTAGGTGGGTTCGACCTGGAAGTTATGGAGGAAGTGAAGGAGATGAGCAAGGTGTTTAAGGATGAGATCTGTGCAGCATGTGAGGAGGTGTGTGGAGTGAGGAGAAGAGGGACGGGAGTGAAAGGTACAGCATGGTGGACAGAAGAGGTAAGAATAGCTGTGGAAGAAAAGAAGAAAGCATATAGAGAGTGGTTGGGTAGTAGAGGGAATGAAGATTTCGAGAGACGGAAACGAGCAAGGTACGTGGAGAGGAAGAGGGTGGTGATGAGAGTAGTGAAGGAAAGTAAGAGAAGAGTAGATGAGAAATTTGGAAGGAATCTGAGTGTAAAATGGAGGGAGAGTAAGAAACTGTTCTGGAAAGAAGTCAAGAAAGTTAGGGAAGGTAGCAAGGGAAACAGTAAGGGTGTGAAAGATAAGAATGGGAGGATGCTAGCCGAGAAGCAAGAGAGAGTCGAAAGATGGAGGGAGTACTTCAATGAGTTGCTAAATGTAAGGAATGAAGAGCCAGCAAACATAGCTGGATATGGTATGGGAGGGAGAAGAAGAGAAGTAGTGGAGGTCAGAAGTGTGGGAAGCCATGAAAAGAGTGAAGTTGGGGAAAACACCAGGAACAGATGGAGTGTGTGGGGAAATGTTGAGGTATGGTGGTGAGATAGTGATCGAATGGGTATGGAAAATGTGCAAATTAGCATGGGAGAAGGGGAGTGCACCCGATGACTGGAAGACTGGCATAATAGTCCCCCTATATAAGGGCAAAGGGGAAAGAGGAGTGTGTGGTAACCACTGAGGAATATGTCTTCTAAGCATAGTAGGGAAGGTATACAGTAGGGTAGTGATTGAGAGAGTGAGAGTGAGAACGGAGATATGGATAGGCGACGAGCAGGGAGGTTTTTAGGAAGGGAAGATGTGTAGATTAGATTTTTACCCTGAATTGTGTTGTGGAGAAATATCTGGAGAAGAAACAAAAGGTGTATGTTACCTTTATGGACTTGGAGAAGGCCTATGACAGAGTGGATTTTTTTTTTTTTTTCTTTTCTATGTGATTGAGGGAGGCAAAAGGCATAACTGCCTATAGCGAGTGCCTCCCCCATAGTTGAAAGAGTGACAGGGCCAAAATCAAGGGACGTTCGAGCCAAAATGCCTGGACACACGGAGTTTGAAGCAATTTAAGTCATAGGAAGAGGGAAAGACTGATTCTGGGAGAGAGTTCCAGAGCTCAGATGTTGAGTAGAAGAAAGTTTGAGAGTAACGTTTCACTCTTGGGTTGGAGAGTTGCACAGAGTAGGGGTGGGATTGAGTTGCAAGACGGGTACCACGTGCCCTACGTAAAGGAGGTGGTATGCACTGGGATAGCTCTGAGGAACACTGATTATTATAGTAGCGATAGAATAGCGAGAGAGATGCAACATTGCGGGGGAGAGAGAGAGATTGCAGAGAGTTGGTGAGTGGACGGGAGTTAATGATACGAAAGGCCTTCCTTTCAACTTTGTCTAGGAGAGCGGTGTGAGAGGAACCTCCCCACACATGTGAACAATACTCAATACAAGGGCGCACTATGCCCCTGTACAGAGCAAGAAGCTGTGCAGGGGAAAAGAACCCCCTAAGGCGGTTGAGCACACCCAGCTTCTGGGAGGCTGCCTTAGCAAGACTGGTAATATGGTCCTTCCAAATGAGAGCAGAAGAAAAAGAGACACCAAGAATATTGAGAGAATAAGGGATAGTCCGCTGGGAGATCCTGATGGGTAGATAGATGGAGAAATTGGGTTTTGGAAGCATTAAAGTTAACAAGGTTTTCTCTGCCCCAATTGGAAATAGTATTTAGATCAGAATTTAAGAGTTCTATGGCTTCATTACGTTTGTCGTTGAGGGATTGCTGGCTGGGGCGTTCTGAAAAACTAATGGAGTAGTGTAAGGTTGAGTCGTCTGCGTATGAATGGATGGGAATTAAGGTACAGTTAAGGAGATCATTTATAAAAATTGGAAAGAGAATAGGAGATAGGACAGAGCCCTGAGGAACACCGGAGTTTATAGGGTGAGGAAGTGAACAATGGCCGTCCACAACCGCAGCTATGGAACGGCCGGAAAGGAAATTAGAGACAAAGGCACAGATGGAGGGATAGAAACCGAAGGAGGGTAGTTTAGAAATTAAAGATTTATGCCAGACTCTATCGAAGGCTTTCGATATGTCTAGTGCAATAGAAAAAGTCTCACCGAAGTCCCGAAAGGAGGATGACCAAGAGTTAGTAAGATATGAAAGAAGATCACCAGTAGAGCGACCCTTAAGGAAGCCATACTGGCGATCTGAGAGCAGATTATGAGAAGAGAAATGCTTAAGAAATTTGGAAGCAAGAATAGTTTCAAAAACTTTAGAAAGACAAGAGATAAGAGCAATTGGACGATAGTTGGAGGGTTGAGAGCGGTCACCCTTCTTTGGGACAGGTTGAATGTGAGCAAACTTCCAGCATGAAGGGAAGACGTTAGAGGATAGACAGAGACGAAAGAGTTTGCCTAGGCAGGGAGTCAGCACGGAAGCACAGTTTTTGAGAACAACAGGAGGAACACCGTCCGGACCGTACGCCTTATTAGTGTTAAGCCCAGAGAGGGTAGAAAGTACATCTTTAGAAGAGATTAGGATATTAGGCATAAGTAAGAGAGAGGAGGGCGGAGAGGGAGGAATAGCACCGGAATCATCCAAGGTGGAGTTTCTAGCAAAAGTTTGAGCGAAGAGTTTAGCTTTGTCAGAGGAAGAAGTGATGGATAGAGAAGGTTTGTGGAAAGTACTTAGAATATACGGAGTAGATGGCAAGTTGCTGAAAGCAGTGAAGAGCATGTATGAGGGTGCAAAGGCGGCAGTACGTGTGGAGAGTGAGCAGAGCGAGTTCTTTGACCTGAATGTTGGTTTGAAACAGGGGTGTGTGATGTCCCCGTGGTTGTTTACTGTATATATGGATGGAGTCATGAAAGAAATACTATCAAGAGCAGTGGATGTTGGTGTATCGCTGAAAAGGGAGGGAATTGAGTGGAAGCTACCTATACTGCTGTTTGCGGATGATACAGTTCTGATGAGTGATAATGAATGGGAGTTGCAGGGTCTGATAAATGAGTTTGGAACAGTGTGCGAAAAACGGAATTTGAAGGTAAATGCGGGGAAGAGCAAGGTTATGGTCTTCGAAAGAGGTGAAGTCACAGAGTGTGAGGTGAAGCTGAACGGTCAGGCTATGGAGATCGTCAACTCTTTTTAAGTATCTGGGCAGTGTGCTGAGTAAAGATGGGACTATGGATGAAGAAGTGCGGGAGAGGGTTGTAGGAACGCTGAAAGCAGTAACAAGAAATAGGGTAGCCAGTATGGAAGTGAAGAAGTCCTTGCATGACAGTGTGGTAATCCCGACACTGACTTACGGAAGCGAAGCATGGACGTTGGTTGAGAGACTCAGACCAAGAGTGAGAGCAGTGGAAATGAATTACTTAAGAAGTGCGTGCGGAGTTACATGGAGGGATAGACAGACTAATGAGGAAGTAAGAAGGAGGTGTGGTGTGGAGGTAGATGTGCTGGAAAATGTGGAAAGGAACAACTTGAGATGGTTCGGCCATATGGAACGTATGGAAAGTGAGAGAATGACTAAGAGGGTGTACGAGAGCGAGGTGGAGGGACAGAGGGAGAGGTAGACCGAAAGAGAGGTGGAAGGATGGAGTGAGGAAGTATATGAACGAAGGCGGTGCTGGTTGGGGGGAGGGGCGTCGACTGACTGGGGACAGAGGTGCATGGGGCGGTTCGTTCGTGGCCGCGTCGGGCAATTGATAGATAGTTAGAAGTATGTAGGCGAAAACCGTTACCAATGTGACTCGTGATTTAAACTATGTAGCATTGCAACCTACTAGGCTATGGAAAAGACAACTACAAATTATCTCTTATCCTACGGTACATGTTAAATGCATTTGAAGAAAATGGTTCACTTTTGATTCCTTATTTATATAGCCTAAGCTATAAATTTTAATTCGTACAAGGGATTAATAACTGCATGGATGCAGTGAATAATTATATTTGCTGTGCAACATGTAATGAACTAATACTATTGGTTCTATGATAAACTAATAGTATACTAACATATATAATATATGTTCGTGGACATTTAATTATAAAATTAATTTTATTCAGCATAGAGGCATCTCAGGTTATCAATGATGCTTCGTTCCCTTGGCACTTATTATTTATTTGTTCGTATGCTTAGACAATTTCCAACGTAATGTAAAAACTGTTGCCGTTTTTTACAATATAATAGAATCGGTTTAATGACAGTTTGTGTTAGTTGGAAGTAATGATAAGAGATTTTATTGGCGAGTAGAAAGCTGTCAATCGATCGTCTGCCAAGCCTCCCGCTGGTTTAAACCTCGGATTGACTGCCTGAGCTGCATTCTTACACTTGTCATCCATTATTTATATAAATCCTTGCTTTGTTTATTGGGAGATGAAGAGAGCTATGAATTTGAGGGATTTCTGGCAGAGGGTAATGAAGTGGAGGATCAATTGACTGTAGTGAAGAGACAGATGATGGGTCTGTTAAGATGGAAGGGAGTTATGGAGAATTGGAGGAGAGATATAGGTGTGAAGGTGGAGTCACTGACAGAAATATGTGGAGCCAGTTCAGTAGCAACTGCAGATGGGCCATTAATTGCTAGCCTAGATGCTGTAATAAGGAAAGTAGATGAGCTGGAGGCAGAGAACATGGCACTCAAGGAGCAGCTAAAGGAGTATGAGGGCCATTTAAGTGAGAAAGTAAAGGGAGTAATAAGTGAGGAGAAAGATGAGTGGACAAGGGTGGGGAATGCTAAGGTAGATGCATTGGAAGAAATCATGAAGGAGCAGGTGGAAGAGAGAGAAAAAGAGAAAAGAGAGTTTGAGAAGAATGTAGTGCAGGTTTTGAAGAGCAAGGAAAAGGTAGTGAGGGAAACAGTGGAGACCAAAAAGGAGCCGACCAAACGCACCACTGAGGTGGTAGATGGTGGAAAGAAAAAAACTGTCTGGGACCATCAGGTCCTGGTAGTGAAGCCAAAAGACCGATCCTCCGAGCCAGTAAGCCCACCAGATACAAAGGCAATCGAGACTGCTTTGGCTTCGGTTCCGGTTAACAAGTTAACTAGAACTGATTCGGGTGTACTGGTGGTACGACTTCCATCCAAGAAAGCCAAAGAAGATGCAGGAAGGGCCATCAATCAGTATTTGGGGGTGGACAGTGCCTTCAGTGTCTCCGAACCAAAGAAGATGATGCCAAAAATGACTGGTGGGCATTGCTAATGACGCTGAGGATAATGAGATCATTCCCAGCATCCTCAACAAGAACCCAAGAATAAAGTCCCTGGTCGACGATGGCTTAGCTATGAATTTGCTATTCACTAAGCAAAAGAGTGATGCACACACTAAGATTGCGGTAGTAAAAATGTCACCTGAAATACGCTCTTCCATTGTGGATGATGGCAATTCTGTGTATGTTGGACTTGTGAGATGTCGTGCATACGATCGCTTCTGGGTAACACAATGTTACCATTGCCAGGGCTTTGGTCATACCAGTGACAGGTGTTATCGGAAAAATGAGGATCCAAAATGCAACTTCTGTGCCGGTACTCATAACTCAAAAGACTGCACCAACAAGACTTCCCCCAAATGTATAAATTGTATGAGCTCCACATCAGTTACGGAGCCGCCAAATCATTTCGCCTCAAGTAGAAATTGTCCTTTAATGACAGCTCAGAGAAATAAAGTTATTGAGAACACCAATTTTGTAGGTTCAAAAAACTGAAAAATGCACATGGGAGCCGGTTGAAACTGGGTCTGTTGAATGGTCGTTCCTTGCGTAACAAAATGGATCATATTTGCGAGATCTTGGATGAACGTAACCTTGATGTATTATGTCTCACTGAGACCTGGTTGTTCGAGTCAGATCTGAATATTATCCAGGCGGCATTGCCTAAAACCCATTCCATAATAAATGTTCCTAGGCCTAGCGGAGATCATCCGGGTGGTGGAGTGGCAGTTGTCTACTCCACATCTCTGGTGAATATCTTGCAAATAAGCCATAACCCAGCCCCTCTTTATTATGAACTGTTGGAAGTGGAAATAAAACTCCATCAACAAATTCTAAGAATGGCAGTTGTCTATAGGCCTGGCCATCGTGGCACAGATAGGGGTTTTATGGAAGAGTTTGGGCAGTTTCTCGAGGAATTTTCTGCTAAAACCGGAAGACTTTTGATATGTGGAGATTTTAATTACTGGGTTGACAGCCCTCATCTGAAGCCATTCTCTCCTGAGTTCCTTGAGTTGACTGATCAGAACAATTTTGTAAATCATGTGTCCCACCCAACTCATATCTTAGGACACACCCTTGACTTGGTTTTCTCTCCTGTGGGTTGTGGTGGTGTTCTGGATGTTGATGTTGAGAATGCTGACCCTAATACCTCTGATCATGCTTTGATTACTTTCAGCTTTGATTTCCCTAAGCCACTCACACATGAAAAAGTAATCAGATTTAGAAATTATAAAAATGCAGACCTAAATTTGGCTAGCAGTGAAGTAAAACAGTACTTGGGAAGTATTGATACTTCCAACCTTACTTCAGATGAGCTGGTGGAGGTACATGGAAATGCACTTAAATTAGTGTTCGATCATCACTGTCCAGAAGTAGAGAAGAAAATCATAGTACGAGATGATTCGCCCTGGTATAGCACTCGAGTTAAATTTCTTAGAAGAGCTGAACGTGAATGGCGGAAAAATAAAACAGACTCTACATGGTTGCAATATCTGTCAGCCAGAAGAGCTGTGGTCCACAAAATCAAAGATGAAAAGAAACTGTATTATCAGGGAAAAGTTGACTCGTGTGGTAACGACCAGAGGAGGTTGGCTTCAATTGTAAACAGTTTACAGTACTTGGAAAAACAAGAGTCAGCTTAAGACCTTCTGTACCTGATGCCGAGTTGGCTGCCAACTTTGTGGCATTTTTTGCTGGCAAGATAACTCGCATAAGACAGGAACTGGATGATGCTTCTGTTGGTGAAGAACTTTCAGTTGTACTCCAACCCCGACACATTCCTAATAATGTCCTCTCATCCTTTCACTCAGTAGAGGTGGACATGATCTCGTCCTATATAAGAAACCTCAATAAAACATTTTGCCCGTTGGATCCCATAAATGTTTCCAAGCTACCAAGAGTCTATGATCACACAGTTGAGTTTATTTCCAAAATAATTAATAAGTGCTTCTCTGAAGGTAGCTTCCCACATTCTGAAAAGCATGCACTACTCCGACCTACTCTAAAGAAACCTGGACTTGATGTTGAGAACATGTTGAACTATCGTCCTGTCTCCAACCTGTCCTTCATATCAAAGATATTAGAGCGTGCAATACTTGACCAATTACAACCACTACTTCAGCAGAATGAAACTATCCCAATTTTTCAGTCTGCTTACCGACAGCATCATTCAACTGAAACAGCATTGATTAGAGTACATAATGATCTAGTTGAGAACATTTGCAATGGTGTGGCCTCACTATTGGTCTTGCTTGATCTCTCTGCGGCTTTTGACACAGTGGATCACGAGTTGTTATTGAGTGATCTTTATGATTGTGGTGTGCGTGACTCCGCTCTCTTGCTTCTTGGGTCGTACTTGTCAGGTAGATCCCAGAGTGTGATGGTAAATCAAGTGGTCTCGGACTCGACACCCCTGCAGTATGGTGTTCCGCAGGGATCAGTTTTAGGTCCTATCCTATTTATAATTTATATTAGCAGTTTGTCTCTTCTGCTTCGTGCACATAATGTCACCTTTCACTTTTATGCAGATGACACCCAGATTTATGTGAGAATCACAAATATAGTTGATATACGGAGTAAGATGGAATTGTTGATGTCTGATATCAAGAAGTGGATGAGAGCGAGAAAACTTAAACTAAATGATGGTAAAACTGATATTCTCATCATCCGAGGAAATAGAAGAGCTGATGATATAGTAGGTGCCCTCTCCATCAATGTGGGTGGATCTCAGCTGCGACCGGCCAACTCTGTTCGAAATCTGGGTGTATATGTGAACTCCCGATTAGATTTCAAAGAGCATGTAAACCAGATAGTTAAAAGTTGTTACTTGCACATCAGAAATCTCTATTTGGTGAAGCCGTTTATAACCAGACGTTGCCTCCTGACGTTGGTTCACTCATTGGTCTTCTCTCGTGTTGATTATTGCAATGCCCTGTTGGTGGGTCTTCCAAATTATATTTTGAAGAAAGTTCAGTCTGTTCTTAACAGGGCCGCAAGACTAATTTTTGGTGTTCCACCTAGAACTCCTACTACATTTCTTCACATAGAACTGCACTGGCTGCCAGTAAGAGCAAGAATAGAATTTAAGTTGTGTTTGGTGACTTTTAAGGTTCTCAAATTTGGTGAGCCTAGGTACCTTGCGGAGCTGCTCAGGCGCCCACCGGCACACCATGGTGTAGTTGTGCGTCATGACAATGACCCTTTTCGTCTTGATGAACGATGGGCTTTCCAGCAGTCTTCTTTCTTTGAGAGGTCTTTCTCCTACATGGCTCCGAGGTTGTATAACAGGTTGCCGCTGTCCATGAGACAACTGAGTTCTGTTGAATGCTTCAAGAGACAACTTAAGACTTTTCTCTTTGAGAGAAGCTATGATCTTGAGAGAGGTGTCATGACAGATGGCTATAGAGTTTAGGCTATTTTGCCACTGCTAGTGATTGTTAAATGTGTGTTGTATATAAGCCTTCTTTTGATGCATTGATTTTTGTTCTTTTTTCTTTCTCTTTTCGAGCGCTAGTGAATTCTTCGGAAAAATTGGCGCTTATGAGAAATAAGTAACATGCTTATTATTATTATTATTATTAGAATGACTGCAAATAGTCAGTGCCAGTCTTTATTAATTTATATTATGGATTCCTTATGGATTAGCGTAAGCTATCATAAGTAATTTGAGGTTTTTATAACTTCGATCTAACTTCAAACCTACTCTCCCGCAGGTTTAAACCTCGGATCGAGTAATCCGCGGGTTGACTGGATAAGCGGCTCAGGATTTTATTCTGAATACCGATAGTCCTGGATTGAGTTTCAATCTCGGGTTTAAACCAGCGAGGAGGTTTAAACCACTGTTCTGAATTCTGGCCTTAATGTTATGTATGTATGAATGTACAGTATGTACCGTATTATAGGGGCAGGGAGATTCCAAAATGGTCAATATGAGAAATAAAAGTTAAATAACTGTCACCCGTTTGATAAAACAAAGACATGACTTTCTGAATCCTCTTTTTCCACTTTAATTTAGCCTACTTACTTTGCTCCATGATGTCGAAACAAATTCCCAAGTCAATTGCTTCACTCATTTCTCTTTTTATCTACTGTACAGTATTTATGTCATCGAAGTAAGTTCCTGTGTTAACTTTACCTTTACTTCTCTTTATATCTATTTATTGCCATGATCTTATTTATGTGTCAATTGTTCACTCTTACATATGTGTACAGTTTTTCTATATTTCCATTTGGTCGCTGTGACTAGGATAACGGGGCCGGAGTAACTTGCTTCCGGCTTCTGTACCGATTCTTAAATGTGAATATTGTTTGTATAGCCTATTGTTAAACTAAGTTATATTTCCATTTCAGAAAGATGACGAATGAAGACCGATTATTAAAGCTCTTCCAAATCTCTAATGACAAAATTCAAAATGCATGTGATGCATTTGAGGTGAGTTGTAAGATTAGTTACGGTACTACATGGGGGTAAAGTAGCCAATTTGAATGTTATGATTCAATTAATATGGTACGTAAATATATAAATAAAAATAACCACATAACATTTATTGTTAGATTATTAGAGTACTCTTAGCTATTGAGCTGTTTTATATTTTGGTAAATATAAAAATCAGATAAAAATAAAAATCTAGTCTACTATAATTATCTTGATGGGTACGGTGCCTTACTAAGTTGCTAATATTTATATTTAATCGATAGCCTATGATCGATATCACATACAAAGTGGCTAGCTTATATTGTACTGTACTAGCAAAAGTAGATTAGTCTTTAGTCTAATATATGGTAATTAAGCCTCTTAGTTTAATGTATCGGTATCTTTTAATATTAATGAAATTGTTTGTCATTATTATCTGATGTCTTGTATCCACTTGGGAGACTCCCAGATTCAAGATTAACATAGATAAAACAAAGGCCATGATTAGTGGAGTAGGGTGTGCAACTATGGAAAGAAGCGGCGACTATCCATGTGCAGTATGCGGGAAGGGGGTGGGAAGTAACTCAATCCAATTTTGCATCTGTAGTGACTGGGTACACAAGAGATGTACTGGTAGTGGAGCTAGAGGATCTTTGACAAGAATCACAGACTTTGAATGTGCAGTGTGCAAGGGAGATCTTGTATTAAACGACCCGCCTGTCTGTGTTGATTTTGACAGTGTAACGCTGGAGTGTGTGAATAAGTTCTGCTACCTGGGCGATACGGTTTCCGCCGGAGGTGGCGCTGAAGCTAGCTCCATTGCTAGAGTCAGAAGTGGCTGGGGAAAGTTTAGAGAGCTGTTCCCACTCATGACCATGAGAGGGCTCCCACCCCACCTTAAAGGGAAGGTGTATACCTCGTGTGTTAGGAGCGCGATGACCTATGCCTCGGAGACATGGCCAGTTAAAGCGGAGAATGTCAATAGAATGGAACGGAATGAGAAGAGAATGGTGAGATGGATGTGTGGGTTAATGGGTTAATCTTAGGGACAGGGTATCGAGCGAGGAATTGAGAAGACGTCTGGGCATTAGGAGTGTCGGTGAAGTGATGCGCACGAGCCGACTTGGTTGGTGTGGACATGTGGAGAGAATGGATGATCAGAACTGGGTGAAGAAATGCCGGACTGTGAACGTGGGGGGACCTGCGCGTCGGGGTGGACCTAGAATGACGTGGGCTCGGGTACTCCGGTCCGATCTCAAAATAAAGAACTTGACAACAGAGGCAGCCCTTGACAGGGCCGCCTGGAAAGCTGCCATTTAGGACATGAGACTGTAACCACATTCTCTGGACAAAACGGTCTTTAAACTTGTATGTATGTTAGAAATGCTTCCTGCCTTTTGTGCTTACTGGGTGTACATATTTTTATATGCTCAATAATGATCCTTCCATTAAGTTTAAGATTATCTAACTCCAATCTATTTGCCAATGCATACATACAAAGTTTCAAGATTGATGCATACTATAAGAAGTACAGTTTCAGTCTCATGTTCTAATGGCGGTTTGGAATGCTGCCATGAAGACATTAGACTGAGACTACTCTTTATGAATCAGTCACTCTCTAAAGTTCAAAATGTATGTACAGTACACTATGTGTGTTAGTATAATATGCCTTATTCCACAGGCCCATTTTGACTGGCTTGCGGAGCAGACTGTTGAATCGTTCCGTCGTGCCGTGGCCTCAGAGCACGCCACACTACTCCCCAAGACACCACACAAGACCAGTAAAAATACCAAGAGGCCCCTTCCTCCACCAGTAACAGGTAATTTGACTGCTGAACAACTCAACCATTATGCAATAAATTTATTGTTACCCAGAAATCCTATGGAACGGAACCTCATGACGTTACGGCCCACCACCCAAGGGGGACTACAAGAGCTGGCATACACATGTCACCCAGGCTGTTGGACGCTTGCTTCTCACATGTACTGTACTCAGTATACCAAAATACCTAGTTTATGTGGTGTTTTGGGCTGTTCCAATAACTAAGCTCAGTGTCTACCACATGTATCTAGACCTACATGATCATAATGTATAAGTGCATAAAAGGTTTTTGAGAAGATCTATAGAGGAGGTTTTGTGGTGAGGGATGAACCAAGAATCATGAATAAAATTGTAAGAAAGTTCAGATTCCCGTACAGAAGCATTGATAGTTGGAATAAGTTGGAGGGGGAGTAAGTGAGAGCAAGAAATATCCAAACTTTTAAGACAAAATTGGATAAATATACAGAGACAGGACAACACGAGCTTAGGCCCAAATCCTGTATAGCCTACTACAAGTAGGTGAGTACTCAGATATATCTACACCAACAGTACTGTATATGGGAATCCATATACAGTCAGGTCTTGATATACACGGTTAGTTCGTACCGTGTACGTACCGTTTATATAAAAACTGTGTTTTAGAAATAACAGGCCTTATGGGAATCAATTAATTAGTTCCAGCCACTTTCCCAAAGTCCCCCTTTTGGCTCTTTTTGCCTACCTTCAGCCATCTTCTATTCCATTAAGCCTCCAACATCATATATGACATAACGTAGAATACATTAAGCATCAATAAGAACTGTTTTGGACCTGTTACTGACATATTTGTGTGGATAGATGTGTTTACGTTTGGTAGATATCCCCGCCGCTGTACTCCCTCTGACCCCCGTCCCGCCCCCAACCCCGACCCTGTTACTGTGATGAAGTTGATAAGCCTTGTGCTACAGCTAGCATATTGGCCCCTCCAGGTTTCCCAACATGTTCATCGTCCTCATCGAAACCAGAGAACACAGAAATATTGTCCATCATATCATTATCATCTGGGACTCCATACAAGAACTGGGACTCCTGTACAGAGTTCGAGAATTCTTCACTGACGAGCAGTTGGCCGTAATATATAAAAGTCATGTGCGTTCTCAGATGGATTACTGTTCACCTCTGTGGAGTGGAAGTGGAGTGGTTGCATTGAGGTAGTTGGACAAAATTAAAAATAAAGCTATTAGATTAATCAATAACCCTGCAATCACACAGGACCTTCCTACATTATCCATACGAAGAAACGTTGCATCCCTTGCATTATTCTACAGATATTTTCACAGCAATTGTTCCGAGGAACTTGCTTCAATTGTGCCGCCTCTCCACATCTTTCCCCGTAGAACTAGGGCAGCTGAGAGCACCCATGAATTTACACTTTCTCCTCCACAATGCAGAACTTTGCTTATCAAAATTCATTTATCCCTAGAACTACTACTCTTTGGAATTCACTTCCCTCGAATTGCTTTCCACAAACTTACAATCTACAAATGTTTAAATCCAGTTGTTACAAACATTTTATGAATGGAGGATGCCTTTAGGCACATGGACCTTTTTGTTTTATCTGTGTTTTTCCTTCCTCCGTTCATTGTCTTTAAAAAAAAAAAAAAAAAAAAAATCATCAGACTGGTTGTCACTGTTGGGGGCGCTCCCTCCCTCCCCCTCTCTTTATTATGGTTCAATAGACCAGAAAGTAGAGAAGAAGTTATGACCCTATTGATAATGCAAAACTATTGAACACACTTAAAAGTGTGTTATTTGGTCTCTATATAATCTGTGAATCATTTCCGATATGATGGAATTAAAGAAAACATCTTTCCACCAACTTGCAATCAGTAAAAATTACACAAATGTCAATTAAAAACATGTTACAATATCTCCCCATCATTTTGTGTAGACACACTTTCAAGGCGAAAATATACCGTGGGAAAAAACAATAAATAAATAAAATGCAAATCTTCCGATCGGAGGGTCGGTGCCGTCCTGGTGGTGTAATGGTTAAGGTGGCAAAATTCTGTGTGTGATAACCCGGGTTCGAATCCCGGTGGATCATATATACTTTAATTAATTTCATTGGGGGTGTTTGGTGTTGTGGTGAAATTAATAAAATATAGATTATCTATGTGCTGGAAGGATATTATATTTTTCAATTCCTCTGCACTTTCTCCACTGCTTCTATATCCTTTACCATATATGTAATCTTCCCCGTCAGCCAGGTCTTCCCACTGAAACACGTAGAATGGGTCTTGGCGACGCCGACGAGGAGCTCCAGCTGGTGGCCCAGCACGCCCACGGCCAACTCGGGAGGCGCGCGCCCTAGGGTGGCCACCAGGGCGGGCCACAGCACGACGCCCCCGGGCGGGGTGAGGGTCGTCCATGTCCATGTAGTCGTCGTCAGAGTGGTCATCTTGCCCTGACGGTGGACCTATATAGTAATGGCCAGAGTCATCTGTGAGGTGCCCTTCATCGTCAGTGTCCCCCACATACTCTGGCGGGGAACGAGTGATGCGTGGGCGGCGTGCGGGGGGGCGAGGTGGGGAAGGAGTGGCAGGTGAGGCTATGTCCCCCCGAGGTTCTGGGCTCCTTTGTCTGCGACGAGTGGCAGGAAGCAATGTTCCACTGCCACTAGGCCCAGGTATTGGTGATGCGAGCTCAAAAACTTTGTCAGGCACTCATGTTGAAGGCTGGAGAGGTGGGGAAAGTTGCGGGGACGTATGGCTGGGGCCGGCAGGGGTGGACGCCGCGGGAGCCTTGAACAAAGCCCGCCTAGTTTGCTGTCCTTTTTTCACATATTGTCTGCCTTTCCCCTTTTCGGCAAAAGTATGTCTCCTGTCGGGGGACCTAGGAGGCAAATAGGCCGAAAGTGGGGGGTCCTCAACCCTTGGCAGTGGGGAAGAATGCGGGGTGCCCGGGTCATCTTGGGTAGATAAGGGAGACAATGGCGGGCGAGATGAGTCGCCACGCTGACCCTCACTCACAGCCTCATCCTCACCAAGTCTTTTCGCTTCTTCCCTGGCTGCCGCAGCCACCTTTTCAAGTACCTGCTTCTTATAAAAGCGTAGCTTGAAAGGCGATTTAGCTGGCGAAGGGCTTGAAGTCGTGTTACTCAACTGAAACTTGGAGAGTGACCTTGAACTCTCCCACTCACTCACTTTCCCCACTTCACTTTCATCAGCTAAAACAGCTTCCGCGTAAGCTGTTACATCACCTTCATCACTCATCACTCTCATGTTCACTCGCAAATCCCCTAAATTGCGTACCATTGTCACTGTCATCGCCATAATCACTAAACTTATAATTAGCCGATTTATCACTGTCTTCATCATCAACATTATGCTCTGCATCAGCACGCTCATAAAGTCTCAATGTCTTCTCAATGCCTCCGGGAGATAACACATTTAGGCGGTGTCGTCTGCGTAAGACGCGACGAGCTTGGGCGGGCGTCGTAGGGAGCACGGTATCGGACACATCGGAATCACTATTTTGCATACTATCCATGCGTCGGGGTAGAGACTGTTGTCGTGGCGTAGTTCAAGTGTGGTGGCGCTGTCTACCACCCACGACAAAAAAAATGTATGCGCGCCATTTCGAAAGCACGTACGCAAGCACCCCGAGCCTCAGAGCCCTACCGGGTTCTGCGGGGGGGGTTTGTTATGGGTTTCTCAGAGCCCAACCGGGTCTGAGGGGTTAAGCATGGTACTGGGAGACTAAGAGTATGGGTGGCTAGTTTTTTGGAGGTGGAGGTGGTTTGGTATCTGGTGGCTGGCTAGTTTTGGTGGACGAATGGCCCTGACTACCCTTTTGTGGGGCTTTACCTTTGTACCCAGAGTATTTACCTTGCTTGGACTTGTGCAGATTAGCTCCCTGCTGAGGAAGGGGTCTGGGGTCCCTTGGTGACTGTTTGGCCTGTGGCTGGTAAGGCTTGCTACCGCCCTTTGACTTCTGAAAGGGCTTCTTCGCAGGGTCCTTCCAAAGTTGGAAGGTAACCTGCTTCCAAGCCTTAACCATATTTAACACTAGACTCCAGGTTTCTGAGTTAAGTAGGGGGGCAGTAAGGACCGGCGAGAGAGTTACCCGGCGACCTATGTCTGCCGGCAACTTCCTGACCAGATGGACTCTCAGATCTTGGCGGGCTCGAACCGCTTCCATGATCGCAATTCTGATGTCTCCTAAAGACTGAATGGAATTTTGAAGCAAAAGTCTCCTAGACAACTCAGTAGCTTTCCTAATTTGGGGGTCAGCTATGGCTGAAATAGTACATGAAAGAGAGGCAGCGATCTGGCGACTAACTAAGTACTGAGAGAACATCCGGTAGGCCTTATATCTTAACTTGAAATCCCGCTCGAGGTGAGCAGCAGGGGGAGTAGAGAAAGGTTCATCTAGGGAGTGCAAAGATACTTTGGATGCCGCCAGAAAGGTAAGTAAATCTGAGGACACTCCTGCTTTGGCTACCGGCAAAGAAAAGTAAGCATGATTTTCTTGGGGAACTTGATGGGAAGACTTAGAAGTAATTGTGGCAGCAAACACCTGAGCCTCTACCTCCCAATCTACCCAGGGGCCCAGCCCAACCTGCCCCATCTGCAGGACTGGTGTATGCGTATGGTATGGTCTAAGACCGGAATTGTAGCCAATTCCGGCGTGAGAGCATTTAAAGCTTTGACATCGTTGACGCCATCAGCTTTTGACCAGTCTGCAAACAGTCGTGCAGAAGCGGCGGGAGGGACTGCCGGGGCAGCTGTGTACAGAAAGTAGTCTGGATTGTAAGAACTTGGAATAGCTTTAACCCTTCAAACCCGGTTGGTACACACGTGTACCATTTTTTTTTGGCCCCAGGAACCCGGGTGGTACTACATTGTACCATTGCTTGAAAGCCTGTGAGCTTCGTGTGCGAGGCGTCGGTCCGACGCATGTAAACAACAGCCGGCTGGACCGACGCTCCGCATCTCCGGCCACAAGAAGGAGAGCGTCGCTTGTTCGTGTGTGCCTGTATGTTGTTGTTCAGTATCGAAAAGTGGTGTAAAGTGGCTGGTTTGGCCATAAAGTTATCTCCAATGAAATCATCATCACAGCTCACCCAGTTGACTTAGAGAGCTCTACTTAAGGCCATTTTACAGGTAAATAACACAGCTACGCTTGGGGATGCGCGGGAATGCGGGAAGCAGTCTGATTAACGAATATACGGTAGCCTAGCCTAGACGTTTTTCGGCCAAAACACCCGGATTTCGAGGAATATATATATAATATATAGCCGGGGTCGGAGGGTTAAGTGACAGATCTAGAACTCTCCCTGCCTCATATTTTGCCCGGAACTTTCTACTCCTGTTATCTTCAATCTGCCATCCGCCGGGGACCGGAAGTTCCCCTGAAACGGTGGGTTGAGCTAGTTGTGGGTTCTGAGGGATCGCAGGGATCCATGAACAATCAGGGCCATAGAGGAGGGGCATGGGGCCCTTCCTCAGTGGTGCCTTATCTAAAGGAGGGGGAGTGACATCAGCGATAACCCTTAAGCTGGTGGTAGTAAGCGTAGCCGGCACTGTAGTGTCTGGAACCGCAGCCACCGCCGGGGTAGGATATGACGGAAGAAAACCTGGGGGTCTACGGGCCTTACTACAGAAGGACTAGGGGTCATTACAGGTTGAGAAGCCGAGGGGTCAGAGGAGGCAGGGAGTTGATAATGTTGCATAACCTTATGCAATAAATCACTTATTTGATCTGAAGTGATACACTTACTGTGAGAGCCCCTGGATGATTGGGAGCTTGCTTCAGAGTCCTCACCTGTGACAGACTGGGGGGCCGGGGAGAACAGCATTTCCTCCGGCTCCCTACTCGACTCAGAATTCTCTTGTTGTACCTCTACTTCATGATCCGCCGGGGGCCACATTAAATCTGGAACCGAAGATGGTAACATATCTATGTTACTGTCATCAGCTCTTTCCTGATTTACGTTGAAAAGAGATTGAGATGGCTCAGACTGACGCCAGTAGCCTCCTGCCACAAAGGGCTGGGAGTCTGGTATTACCTGAGTGCTATCATCTACATGTGACCCTGACGGATATCCCTTGTACTGTTCGGCCAGGACTCTCCTAGGGCCTGTTGATCGAACACTACGGGGTACACAATTCAATTTTGGTATGGCAAAGGTAACATTGGTAGGCACACTTAAGGATTGATCATGACTAGGTGTGGATTCCAGTGTGTCTGTCCCTATTTCCGAGTCCCCAGAGTCGTGCCGAGGCGTGTCCGGGGTCGAGGGTGGTGGCAGAGGGGTGTCCCTCCGGTTGCCACTGCTTGCCTGACTCGTCGATCCCCCAGAGTCCTCTCTCCCGGCGTTTGAGAGACCGGGAAGACTCGGTGGAAGAGTGTCTAGACTGTTTATGGGGGGATCTAGACCTTGACCTTGACTTTCGCTTGGGAGAGGATGATCTTCTTCTCTTAGCACGGTCGGAGGGGGGAACCTCGGTGATCTCACTCTCAGTGCCACTGCTACTACTCACTACCTCTTTGCTGAGGGCTTTCGACTTGACTTTGGGTCTGACAGATGTAGAGGAACCGGGTTTAACAAGGGGTGACTTCATAATTAGTTGGTCCCATAGGGCCTCATCATCACAGTGAAGTGCCTTATGGGCCGTGTCTTTGGCATAAGAATTAAACGTAGATTTTATCTCTTGAAGTGCCGCTAAACACGATAAGTCTTTCTTAGTAACTAACACAGTTTCAAATCAGAGCAAATTGAACAGCGTTTAGATAACCACAAGCCTCTAGAACGATCTAGACATTTCACGCACTTAATGCATAGTTTGTGAGCGAAAATAGGCAACAGAGAGCAGGTAGGAGTAATGCATAATTCAAACCTTGGCATGGTGCCAAACCCCCCCCCCCCCCCCCCCCCCCCCGCCAGGATCAGTCGTCCAAACTCCGCCGGAGTAATTGTCACACAGGAGCCTGGAAATAAAAAATTTCCAGGAATCAATGCTCATAAGGATAACCTGGCAGTAGCGGCTAGGTTAAAAGGGTTAGAGGGTAAGGACAAAATCTACATCAGGCGAGACTTACCAGAAGAAGAGAGAAAGAAGGAGGCTGAACTAAGGAAAACCGCCAAGGAGGAAAATAGCAAGAGGACAGAACAAGAAAAGAATAAGTTTTTTTACGGAGTAAGAAAGGGGAAGATTATGAAACTTTCGGTAAAAAGAAACTAAAAGTAAAAGAGGGTAGGGAACAGACCACCGCAGTTAAGGGGCTTGGAGCAGGTAATGGGGGACTAGAAAGTACTGTATAAGGATTCTATATAGCAATGTCGATGGGCTAATCTCTAAGAAACTAGAACTAACAGACTTACTCAATACTAAGAAACCAGAAATAGTATGTCTCACTGAGACAAAACTAAGAGAAGACCTCGATATAAATTTGCTAGGATGGTCTGAATACAGGATTTGGAGGAGGGACAGAAAATTTCGACATGGAGGTGGCGTGTGCATCCTTACTAAGAAAGATTTGATTGTGTCTGAGATAAAACTAGTAACTTCAACAGCAGAAGTTTTAGCAATAGAGATTGGTGGAAACGAAAAAATAGTGGTGATAGTAGCGTATGTACCTCCCAAGACGAAGACATGGGGTAAGGAGGAGCATAGCCTAATGCGTAAGGAAACCATTAGTGTGCTAGGAAATATCTTGGCTTCAAAGGATGAAATAGTCATGTGTGGGGACTTTAACTGCAAGGAAGTGAATTGGGAAGATCTTGAAGCCGGAGCAGGGGAGGAAAGTTGGAGCTATGAATTTTTAAGTATGGCCATGGAAAATTCTATATACCAACATGTAAAAGAGTCAACAAGAGTAAGGGGAAGTGATCAACCAGCTAGATTGGACCTTCTATTCACTAGAAGGGAGGAGGAGGTTCAAAGTATTCAGTACCTATGCCCACTAGGAAAAAGTGACCATGCAGTTCTAGACATAGACTTACTATTGAAGTATAATCTACCCAAGGGAAGGGAAAAGCACAAGGAAAATCACTGGATGTATTCCAGAACCGATTTCGTAGGACTACGGGATTTTTTTCAAGTCACAAAATTGGGATCAGGTGTTATCTGAAAGTGAGGTAGACAAAAAACTCAAGGCATTCATGGAGATCTATGATACTGGTATAAAAACTTTTGTCCCTAAGTACATTAATAAAAGGAAAAAAGTAATCGCAAAGTATGGTTTAACCGCGAATGTAGGCAAGCAAAAAACAAAGCCTGGAAAAAGATGAGAAACTGGGATTCGGAAGATAACAGGCAAAAGTATAAAGAGGAGAGAAACAAATACACAGAAATGAGGAGGAGGTCAGAGGCAAACCATGAGAAAGGGATAGTGGAGAACTATGAAAAGAATCCAAAAATGTTTTTCAAATTTGTAAATGGCAAAAGGAAGATAAAAGCCACGATCGTTAAGATTAAAAGTGGAAACAGAATCATAGAAGAGGATACAGAGATTGCGGAAGAACTAAATAGAAATTTTGAATCAGTATTTACAAAAGAAGGAGAATTAATTGCACCAGAAACCAATGAGATAGGTACAGAGGAAATGCCGGAAGTAACATTTAACAGACCAGAGCTCATAGACAAAATGAGTAAGGTGGATCCAAACAAAGCCGCTGGACCGGACGGAGTATCAGGCTGGATTATTAAAGAAAATGCTATGGAACTGAGTATACCGTTATATGACATAATGACCAAATCATTGGACACAGGGATAGTACCTACAGAATGGAAAAGAGCAAACATTATTCCTATATTTAAGGGAGGAAGCAGAGATAAACCACTGAACTATAGACCTGTATCACTATTGAGCATCCTCATGAAGATTCTGGAAGGATTAATAAGGGACAAATGGGTGAACTACCTGGAATCCAAAAGATTAAATACCGACCGACAATTTGGATTCAGAGGTGGCAGATCATGTGTAAGCAACTTGTTGAGTTTTTACTCTAGAGTAATAGACACAGTGGACAAGAGGGAAGGATGGGTAGACTGTGCCTACCTAGACTTTAAAAAGGCATTTGACAAAGTTCCACACAAGAGATTGCTGTGGAAATTAAAACATGAGGGAAAAGTAGGAGACAAACTGCTGAAATGGATGGAGAGCTACCTTAGCGGAAGACAGATGAGAACAACAGTAAGGGGGAAATCGTCAAACTGGACTCAAATTACGAGTGGGGTACCACAAGGATCTGTTCTAGCCCCAATCATGTTTCTAATATTTGTAAATGACTTACCTGAGGGACTAACAAGCTACATGAGTATGTTTGCGGACGATGCTAAGCTGCTTAAAACGATCAGAACCCAGGAGGATTGCCTTGAGCTCCAAGCAGATTTGCAAAAGATCCATGAATGGAGCATCAAATGGAATATGGAGTTCAATGCAGGGAAATGTAAGACTCTAGAAATGGGTAAAAGCAAGTACAGACCTAGAAAAGATTATAAACTAGGAAACGAAGTGATTCCCAAAGCAGAAAAAGAAAAAGACTTGGGGATAGAATTTAGGGATAACATGTCTCCAGAAAGCCACGTAAATAAGATAGTGAGAGAATCACTAGCACTATTGGCAAATATCAGGATGTCTTTCAATTATCTTAATGAAAACACCATGAAACAAATAATAACGGCAATAATAAGACCCAGGATGGAATATGCATCTGTAGTGTGGTCCCCTCACTTGAAGAAACATATCCACAAAATTGAGAGGGTACAGAGAGCAGCTACGAGGATGATCCCAGGTTTGGAAAATTTGGAGTACCAAGAGAGGCTCGAGAGATTGAATCTACCTACACTGGAACAGAGAAGGAAACGAGGACAGCAAATTCAGATATATAAATGTGTTAGAGGTATTGACAAAATCGACCAAGAAAACTTCATAGAGAGGGATGGAGGTGAGAGGACAAGAGGTCACAGCTACAAACTAAAGGTGCTAAATAGTAAATCTGATCTGAAGAGTAAAAGATTTCCTACCAACTCGATTAGTGGGTGGAACAAATTGCCAGCCGAAGTAGTGTCTGCACCATCAGTGCATAGTTTCAAAGCACGGTATGACAAACATATCTTAGGAGGCGGGAATTAACGAGCATGCTCACTCCCGCAAATACAACTAGTGTAAGTACAACTAGTGTAAGTACTAGGGGTATACATAGGCATATAATAACAATACAGAAAATTTAGCACCCTAAATTACCTGAAGTCTACGCCGGAGACCCCTAACTAGGCTGGCCACGAGGTCCGAAGAACATCACAGCATCACAGGTAGACGACGCTCCGAAGCCCCAGCAGCAGCACACAGACGAGGGGAGGCCCGCCAAAGGGGCCTACAAGCAAAACACGAACTCTGGAAGGCGGAGCACCACGTGCAGACACCCTTAACCCTCCAGCCCCGGCTATGTATTACTGTATATATATATTCCTCGAAATCCGGGTGTTTTGGCCGAAAAACGTCTAGGCTAGGCTACCGTATATTTGTTAATCAGACTGCTTCCCGCATTCCCGCGCATCCCCAAGCGTAGCTGTGTTATTTACCTGTAGAATGGCATTAAGTAGAGCTCTCTAAGTCAACTGGTTGAGCTGTGATGATGATTTCATTGGAGATAACTTTATGGCCAAAACAGCCACTTTACACCACTTTTCGATACTTAACAACAACATACAGGCACACAAGAACAAGCGACGCTCTCCTTCTTGTGGCCGGAGATGCGGAGCGTCGGTCCAGCCGGCTGTTGTTTACATGCGTCGGACCGACGCACAGCAAGCTCACAGGCTGTGACGTCATGGGTGTTTAAAAGACCATCCGGGTACCTGTTACATGCTTTTTTATGGGCGTTCAAGATCCCATCCGGGAACGGAGGGTTAAACCAGAGCATTTGTTGATTCTTGAATCGAAGGCCATGTACTTTCCTCAATACTGACAGTCTGTATCATGCCTTGTAGAGTGGTAGCCTCCTAGCTAAAGTAACACAAAAGCTAAAGGCGTAATCACAACAATAATAAAAACACGCGGTACGACGATCCTGGGACCTGTAGACGCCTGTTACAAAGTACCCTAAAATTACACATTTCCTGCGGACATACCAATCTGGCAGCCGTGCTAGCTAATCTAAACCTTGTTACTACAACACAGATATATACAAATGAGTAAGGACTCACTAGAAGCTCTGGAACGTCGAATGAAGCGGAGCTCGGCGAAAGCCTTGTTGACAGGATGGCCGCGGAAGTTGGAAGGGCGAAGATGGCCGCTAGAGGGCCTGGTGTCGGGGAAGCAAAACATGAGAAATCCACGCATATGGCAAGTCATATGATAACATATTTTTTTTTTTTTTTTTTTTTTAATTTTACAGAGTTTTTTTCTGTAGGATACCCGATCAAAAGGACGATCCCATAAGGGAATTAAGCGTGCACTTATGACGAGTACTCCATGGTAACTTCCGCGCAGGATATTCAAAATGCTGGCGCGGAATGTTGAATGGAGACTATTATACTAATAGGCGAAGTCGTCAATGATGGAGGGGCCCTATTAACCCCTCCAACCCGGATGACCTCATATACGCCCATAACATACTCGGCCCGCGCAACCCGGATGGCCTCATGTACGCCCCTTGCTTTCGTGCTTGATTTTCGAAAGCCGCGCGCACATTTTGTGATGATTGGGCGGTAGGTGGCGCCACCCGGCGTCAACGACGCCACAACAACAGTATCTACCCCGACGCCATCATGGACAGTACACCAAATAGTGATTCCGCCGTGTCCGACATCGTGCTTCCTACGACGCCCTTAATAGTGCGTCGTGCCTTACCCCGACGCCATCGCCTAAATGTGTTATCTCCCGGAGGTATTGAGACGACTTTGAGACTTTATGAGAAAGCTGATGCCAAGCATAAGATTGATGAAGAAGTGAGTGACCACTCGAGTAATTATAAGTCGAGTGATTATGGCCATGAGAGTGATAAAGAACAATTCCTGGGATTTGCGAAAGAATTTGAGAGTGATGAGAGTGATGAAGGTGATGTACCAGTTGTTGAGGAAGCTGGTTTACCTAAAGAAAGTGAACTTGCGAGAGTGAGTGAGTGGGAGAGTTCAAGGTCACAAACCAAATTTCGCATAAGTGACACGACTCCAAGCCCTTCCCCAGGTAAATCGCCTTTCAAGCTCCATTTCTACAAGTTAAAAATACTTGAAAAGGCGGCCGCGGCAGCTAGGGAACAAGCTAAAATAGTTGGTGAGGATGAGGCTGTGAGTGAGGGTCAGCGTGGTGACCCTTCTCGACCGCCATTGTCTCCCTTATCTACCCACGCCACCCAAGATGACCCGGATGCCCCGCATTCTTCCCCACCACCCCCACCATTGCCAAGGGTTGAGGACCCCCCACTTTCGGCCTATTTGCCTCCTAGGTCCCCCGACAGGAGACATACTGCTGCCGAAAAGGGGAAAGGTAGAAAATATACTAAGAAAATGAAGAAAAGTAAGAGAGTTTTGTTTGAGGCTCCCGCGGCGGCGTCCACCCCTGCCGGCCCCAGCCATACGTCCCCGCAACTTTCCCCACGGTCCTCCCCACCTCTCCCGCCTTCAACATGTCTTCCTGCAGAAGTATTTGAGCTCGCATCACCAATACCTGGGCCTAGTGAAAGTGAATCATTGCTTTCTGTGACTCGTCGCAGGCCAAGGAGCCCGGGACCTCTGGAGGACACAGCCTCACCTGTCACTCCTTCCCCACCTCGCCCACCCGCACGCCGCCCACGCATCACTGGTTCCCCGCCAGATTATGTGGGGGCCACTGATGATGAAGGGCACCGCTCTGAAGACTCTGGCCATGATTATATAGGTCCACCGTCAGGGCAAGATGACCACTCTGACGATGACGATGACTATATGGACATCGACGACCCTCGACCCACCCGCTTGGCCCGGCTTCGTGCTGCCCGTCTTTCTGCCCGCCGCCCTGGCCGCCGCCCTGACCGACGCCCTCGCCGCCGCCCTAGGGCGCGCGCCTCCCGAGTTGGCCGTGGGCGTACTGGGCTACCAGTTGGAGCTCCTCGTCAGCGTAGACAAGACCCATTCTACGTTTTTCAGTGGCAAGACGTAGTTGATGGGGATGGATACAACCCTGATGTGCCAGCTTTTGATGAGGCACTGGAGGGTTCAGGCATTACCCCCAATTTTCCTGCAGGCCCCAATGCTCCACCACACGAACTATTTGAGGCATTCTTTGATGAGGAGGTGGTAGGCTATGTTGTCAAAGAGACAAACAAGCAGCACCAATTCCAGGTCCACTTTTTGGGCAAGGTGACCAAGGGCCATATGAGGAAGTGGACCCCAGTGACTCATCAAGAATTCATGGTGTTCCTGGCACTCACCATGCTAATGCCTCATGTCAGGAAGCATAGGTTGCCTGACTATTGGATCACCAATGATCTGATTTCAACCCCTGCCTTCGGGAAATATATGGCTCGCGACCGGTACCTTGATATCCTCGCAGCGCTCCATCTTGTCACCAACACCGACGTCCACCGCCCAGACAAGCTGTGGAAGATTAGGACGTTGTATGAGATGATGCGAGACCGCTTCACCTCCTACTTCAAGCCCTTCCGCAAGGTCGTCATTGACGAGTCTCTTGTGCTGTTCCGGGGAAAACTCAGCTTCCGGCAGTACATCCCCTCCAAAAGACATCGCTTTGGCATAAAATTCTTTGTGCTGTGCGACTGCACAACTGGCTATGTCCTGGACTTCCTGGTGTACAGCGGGAAGGAAGGGGACGTGCTTGTGGACCCCCTCATTGGATTTGGCGGAGCAGTGGTGCAAGCCATGATGGACCGCTACTTCCATAAGAATCACGTCCTCTACACGGACAACTATTACACGTCCCCCACTCTCTCACAGTACCTGCATGAGCGCAAGACAGGGACTGTAGGCACAGTACGAGGGAAAAGGAAGGGCATGCCAACTTTCCCTGCAAAGACCAAAAAAGGTGATGTCTTCAGGAAGAAGTCGGGGCCCATTCTGGCTATCCACTGGCACGACCAGCGGAAGGTCAACCTCCTGACCACCATCCACAAGGGGGAAATGGTGGAGACTGGCAAGGTGGATCGCCGCACCCAGGCCAGGGTGACCAAGCCCGATACTGTCCTGGACTACAATGTCAACATGAGGCTGGTGGACAAGTCCGACATGCAGATAGGCTTCATTGACTGCCTGCGTACCTCGTGCAGATGGTACAAAAAGTTCTTTCTGCATATGGTGGACATGTCAATTCTGAATGCCTATAATATATACAGGCTTCGGAATGAGAACCCACCCCTGAAGTTCAATAGCCTGCGGAGGTTCCAAAAGCAGGTGTTGACGGGGCTCCTGGAGAAGTATGCTACGCCACAGAGGGCAGTGGCACATCCTGGGCCCGCCGTTATCGACCGCTTGCAGTCTGCTCCATACCTGCTTAGGCACCAGCTTGGTTTCTTTCCTCAGAATGCAGCAGGAAGAACAAATCAGAAGCGGTGCCATGTCTGCTACCACAGCAGGGTGAGGCCGCACCCAGGTAAAAAGTCAACCACGGAGTGTGTGGAGTGCAAGGTGGCACTCTGTGCTGTAGGGTGCTTCGCTGCTTACCACACCAAGCAGGAGTTCTAATAATCATACTGAAATTGCCAAATAAAATGACAATATGTACACTATAATTATATATAGGCAAAAAGTGGAAGAAAACCAATGTATTATAATAAAAAAGTCAAGTATTATGAGAAAATTGATACAAATACAATTCCACCATAATTATATGTGAAAGTGACACATATGTATATACCAAGTGACATTCATATGATTAGAACCTATAGAAATATATAAATCAGTGAAAAAAGACACAATAAATTGTATATAAAACGTTTACAAATCATATAACTAAGTGAAAGTGACACAAGACCTAAGATTTGATGGCCAAAGTATAATAAACACCTGTGATAATGAATAATCAGTGCCTAATACAACAATAACCTACCTCAATTACTAATAAAATGTACGGTATCGAGTGAAAATGAGCATTATCAGTGACAGTGACACACTCTAAAGCATATTTGTCAAAGTGAAAGTGACACAAGACCTAAGATTTGATGGCCAAAGTATAATAAACACCTGTGATAACGAATAATCAGTGCCTAATACAACAATAACCTACCTCAATTACTAATAAAATGTACGGTATCGAGTGAAAATGAGCATTATCAGTGACAGTGACACTCTCTAAAGCATATTTGTCAAAGTGAAAGTGACACAAGACCTAAGATTTGATGGCCAAAGTATAATAAACACCTGTGATAACGAATAATCAGTGCCTAATACAACAATAACCTACCTCAATTACTAATAAAATGTACGGTATCGAGTGAAAATGAGCATTATCAGTGACAGTGACACTCTCTAAAGCATATTTGTCAAAGTGAAAGTGACACAAGACCTAAGATTTGATGGCCAAAGTATAATAAACACCTGTGATAACGAATAATCAGTGCCTAATACAACAATAACCTACCTCAATTACTAATAAAATGTACGGTATCGAGTGAAAATTACCAATATCAGTGAAATTGATACCCTAATAAACATATTTTATATAATTGGCCTCAAAATAACTAGAAAATATCAAATAAACATCACATTCTCAATATCAAACACTAAAATCGTCTAAGGGAGATAAATACTTTGGCGCGGCGAGCGGCTAGGTGCGTCGTAGCCAGGGCGGGCCGACGCTTTCGGACGCGTGAGGAAATTCCCGCATAAAAAAGCACTCGTCTTCCCGCGCTCACCATTATGCAACCAGAGGGGCTAGAGACCTCTACTAAACGCCATTCGACAGAGGAAGGTTTGTGGAACATTATTTTTTTTTATTCACAACATTACATGCAATATTCATTCATTTACAGAGTAGTTAACATAGGTAAAAAATCCTCAAAACCCCCGGTACAGGAGTACAGTCATAAGCTATAGCCCCCGGGGCTGGAGGGTTAAATAAGACATAGTTATATTTGTGGGTTCCATATCAGTTGAACCAGTGCCACTTTAACCAGTGCTAACTCAACCAGTGACCATTCTTTGTTGTGTGCAAGTGACCTGAGGGCGTTAAGTCTGGGTGTCAGTTTCTTTTTAATGTTTGTGGTGTGCTGTTTGAATGTCATATGAGTATCATATGTTACTCCTAGGATTTTGGGTGTGGACACAACAAAGAAACTACCACCACAGTATATAAACAATACATAAGATCAGTGATGGAATACGCAAGCCCAGCCTGGGCTTCTAACCTAGCTGAAACACATCATAAGACCGTACAGACTATTCAAAACAAAGCCCTGAAGATCATTACAGGCTCCACAGCTACTGCACCCACAGATCACCTACATCAAGAAACCAAAATCCTCAAAGTCAAAGACCATCTGGACATGAGAGGCACTCAATTCCTGGCAGCAGCCTCCACGAACCAAGACCACCCACTAAACTACATGGTAACACACCCACAGACACCAAGAAATATCAAAACAACACCCAGCACACGGTATCACACACAATTATTGTCCTCTCTCCCTCCCTGCCCACCCCGAACCAACTTCCAGAAGCACATCCATACTCATATCTCTCACCGATCCATCCACTCACTCACAGACAACACGCAGCTGCATGCACGACCTCCCGAAATCCATCCTTCCGAATCCTCCCTTCCTCGCGAGGACAGAGTCCACCTGGCCATGCTGAGATGTGGACACCATCCAGCTCTCCTGAGCTATCAGAAGAGACTGGATGACTCCGTTGTCGACGCCTGCCCGGGATGTAACACAGCACCCCATACCATTAAACACATCATAGAAGACTGCATTTCACACAACCACTTACGCCAACAACACAATCTACACTCAATGAGAGCTCTGTGGGAAAGCCCGATCGTGGCCATGGCCTTCCTCAGGGACTCGGGGCTGTTCGGCCAGGCAGCTTAGGGAACAACATCAACCAGTGACCATTTTAACCAGTAACCTAACCTAACCTAACCTACTGGTTAACCCTTTCAGACTCATATGACGCAGAGGTTGCCAGATTAGCAATAAGAAATAGAGTTCTCTTACTCTTATAATTCTATCTATCTATCTATATGCTCAGGCCCAATCCCCATTTTGGGGGTAGCCGACTCAAGACAGAGCAAGAACAGGGAAAACACAAAAACAACATAAAACAACAAATAAACACAGATAAAAAACACAAACTCACACACATCCAGGTCACCCAGGAGAAGACCCAGAGACCAGGGTCACCAAGGTCGCTCCAGCACTCCCCTGGCCCCCGACCACCCGGAGAGGTTCCGATCTCGGCAGGCAGACATGCAGCGGAGCCAAAGCCACAAGCCCTCCCACCACACTTCCAGGCGCAGTGCACACCCTTCATATTAATCGTCTCCCCGGGCCAGGTGCCTGATGGACTATTATCTAATCCAACTTGCGCCCGACCCCTTACTCCAAATGACCATGTGATCACTCAACTATTCACAAGCATTCTCCATTCACTCCTGTCCACCACCACTTCCCCTGCCTGATCTATAGTCATTCATCTATCATCCAAAGCCTTTCTTACACAGTCTCTCCATCTCAATGGGGGTCTTCCTGCCCTTCTATCTCCCCTTGTACCTGACTCACATATTCTCTTTGTAAGCCTTTCATCTCCCATTTGTTCAACATGACCATACCAGCTCAGCACCCTTCTGTCCACTCTGGCTGACAAATGTTCCTGCTGCCCCACTCTCCTACTTATCTGTTCATTCCTCAATCTGTCTCTACGAGTAACTCCACACATACTCCTCAAGCAGCTCATCTCCATCACATCCAGCCCTCTTTTCTCCTTTTTCTTCAGAGCCCATGTCTCAGCCCCATACATCACTGTTGGCACAACAATTCCTTGATACAGTGCACTTTTTACTTTCACTCCGAGATTTCTCGTCTTCCACATACTTCCCATTGCTCCGAAAACCTTCCTTCCTTCATACACTCTGTTTTACCTCCACTTCCATACCTCCACTCCTGCTTATCGTTCCTCCTAGATATTTAAAACACTCTACTTGTTCCAATATTTCCCCATCCAGCCTCACATCTAGATTCACCCTATCTATCTATCTATTGCATGACGCCGTGATCCCCGAAGGGGTGGCCACGAACGAACCACCCCCATGCACCTCTGTCCCCAGTCATTCACCCTATTACACACCATTACTTTACTTTTATTGATGTTCACCTTCAGTTTCCTCCTTCCACAAACCACACCAAACTCTTTGACTACCCGCTGCAGTTTCTCATCAGAATCCGCCACCAATGCTGTGTCATCAGCGAACAGCAACTGATTCAACTCCCAATCTCTACCATTCTTTCCTACAAAACCCAATCTTCTTCCCATAGTTCTCCTTTTCACCTCCCTCACCACACCATCCATAAACATATTAAACAGCCATGGTGACATTACACAACCCTGTCGCAAACCTACCTTTACCTCAAACCATTCACTTAACTCACCATTTCCTACTCTCACACATGCTCTGCTCCCTTCATAAAAACTCTTAACTGCTTCTAACAGTGGTGATGGGCTGGTCTATCAGAGTGAGAACTGAGTGATCTCTGCCATACCCATAGCTTACTCTGACTGTTCCTTTTACTTATATATTTTCTAGATCTCAAGTGACGGCGTCTCTTCCGTGGATTGACCTCCCAATCTACCAAGATTGGAAGCCAAAGCGTCACATTTTTCCTTTGCCCCTCAACTTTCTCTTCATAATTGCTGAGGGGCACAGGGCCCTGGGTGGGGCTTTGGTTTCCCGGGCGTTTCTGCACCCTCCTCAGCTCCCCGCCATGGAGTGGCTTCGGTCACCCAGGCTTTATTGTGGTCGGCAGGGAGGGTTCTGTGGGGGCGCTCGGTTATGGCCTTGGCCCTGCTCGGGGCCTTGGGGCTGTTCGGCCAGGCAGCTTGGGGAACAACAACAACAACTGCTTCTAACAAATTTCCTCCTATTTCATAAATCCTTAACACCTTCCACATTGCTTCACGGTCCACACGATCATACCCCCTTTTCCAAGTCCATAAAAGCCCAAAATATCTCCTTATGCTTCTCTAAATACTTCTCGCATAACTGTCTTACTGCAAACATCTGATCCACGCACCCTCTTCCCCTCCTAAAACCGCACTGTTTTTCTCCTATTGCAACTTCTGTACACTTTATTATCCTCTCTATCAACACCCTGCCATACAGCTTTCCAACCACTGACAATAAACTAATACCTCTATAACTTGAACACTCCTGCCGATCTCCCTTCCCCTTGTACAACGGCACAATACATGCACTCTTCCAGTCTATTGGTACCATTGACACAGCAAAGCACACATTGAAAAGTCTCACCAACCAATCTATTATCACATCTCCACCCTTCTTTATACACTCCACAGCAATACCATCCAAACCTTCTGCTTTTCCCGCTCTCATTTGTTTCACTGCTTCTTTCACCTCATTTTCCTCAATCCTTTCATTCATTCCCTCTTATAATTACCTCTCCAAAATTAGTTTTCTGCCCACAGCTAACTCAAAGACAACTGCAGAGGTTGAAGTAACTAAACTAAACGTTTCTAAATACCCCTGATGGTAACAAAGGCTTTAACCCCTTATTGGCGGCGCTCGACTTAAGTCGTGCACCAATTTGCAGCAAGTTAGGAGCATTATTAAGGATTTTAAAGGGTTAAAATCGAGTGCAAATCGCCGGGAGCATAGCGGGCCAGACAGCCGACTCCCAGGGCTTACCGCCGCCCATTAACTCATGTTCCCTGTGTTCTCGAGAGGCCGGCAGTGTAGCCAGTAGTGAGCATAGCTGGGAAAAATATCCCGATATATGCTAAACACCCATGTTCGTGGCATCACTGCAAGAGAACCACGAGGGCTACATAGCTCGTTCTGGTCTCATTTTGAAGCTTTTAGTGCCTAGTTTTTTGCTAAATAATTTTTTTCTTCAGGCAGATGCTTGATTTATCATGCAGGAGGGCCTGAATATGCCCAAATGAGCCCAAAACACCCCGCTAGACAAGGGTTAAAGTATCCCTAATAGGCTCAAAATCGCGTCATATGTCGGAGAGGGTTAAAATGGTCACTAGTTGAAATGGTCACTGGTTGAGTTAGCACTGGTTCAACTGACCTTTCACCATATTTATGTATAAGGGAGATAGGTGCATTAACCCTCCAGCCACGGTTATGTATTATATATATATTCATCGAAACCCGGGTGTTTTGGCCGAAAAACGTCTAGGCTAGGCTACCGTATATTCGTTAATCAGTGTGCTTCCCGCATTCCCGCGCATCCCCAAGCGTAGCTGTGTTATTTACCTGTAGAATGGCATTAAGTAGAGCTCTCGAAGTCAACTGGGTGAGCTGTGATGATGATTTCATTGGAGATAACTTTATGGCCAAACCAGCCACTTTACACCACTTTTCGATACTGAACAACAACATACAGGCACACACGAACAAGCGACGCTCTCCTTGTGGCCGGAGATGCGGAGCGTCGGTCCAGCCGGCTGTTGTTTACATGCGTCGGACCGACGCCTCGCACACCAAGCTCACAGGCTGTGACGTCATGGGTGTTTAAGAGGTCTTCCGGGTTGCGTGGGCCAAGGTTTTTATGGGTGTTCAAGAGGTCATCCGGGTTGAAGGGGTTAACCCATAACTAGCGGCGCGCAACATAAGTCGAGTATAATAAATCTGGACTATCTGGCGGCGCTCGACATAGGTCGTGTGGCAATTTCAGCACGTAATGTTGCTGAGAGAGAGAGACAAGTGGTGGCAGGAGAGTAGCGAGCGTATGACTGCTCCAGACCACCGCGGCGAACCTACTGACACGAATCCCACCTCCTCCCTCCCTCTCTCACTCGCTACATACGGAATTGTATGGGGAAAGTGCCGAATTACATGCTTTTTGCACTCGCGTTGCGCGGTTGTTGCAAGAAAACTAGCCATCATAAAAGGATCGTTATGGTGTCATTGGAAAGCTCTGTTTATGCCCTTTCAGGGATAGATACTTGTTTTACGCTCTGGGTCTTATTTAGGCATGAAAATGATCACGTAAACAGCCCTATTTTGGGTAAAAACACCCCGCTGGTGGCTACATATTATATACCGCCTAGGCCGCTCTTAAGGTGTTAAATATATAGCCAGACAGACATTTGATGCATACAAAACACTCTTAACCCTCCAGCCCCGGCTATGTATTATATATATATTCCTCAAAATCCGGGTGTTTTGGCCGAAAAACGTCTAGGCTAGGCTACCGTATATTCGTTAATCAGACTGCTTCCCGCATTCCCGTGCATCCCCAAGCGTAGCTGTGTTATTTACCTGTAGAATGGCATTAAGTAGAGCTCGCTAAGTCAACTGGTTGAGCTGTGATGATGATTTCATTGGAGATAACTTTATGGCCAAAACAGCCACTTTACACCACTTTTCGATACTTAACAACAACATACAGGCACACACGAACAAGCGACGCTCTCCTTCTTGTGGCCGGAGATGCGGAGCGTCGGTCCAGCCGGCTGTTGTTTACATGCGTCGGACCGACGCCTCGCACAGCAAGCTCACAGGCTGTGACGTCATGGGTGTTTAAGAAGCCATCCGGGTTCCTGTTACATGCTTTTTTATGGGCGTTCAAGAGCCCATCCTGGAACGGAGGGTTTCTTAAAAAAACAAAAAAAAACACATAATAATATATAGGCTACCTAGGCTTAACCCGTACAGCCCCAGCGACGCGTCTGACGCGTCGGCGATGTATGTAACGCACAGCCCCAGAGACGCGTCTGGCGCGTCACCCTAATTGCGCCGACCGTAACCTCAGGTGTAGCCACTCAAGAGGGCTCAGATTTGTATGGGAACTGTGTACGTATCCCACGCAACCGTGCCGATGGTTGAAAACTCTCAAAGTCCACGTGCGTGCGCGTAAGCGCGCAATATCCTGGTTTTTTGGGGTAATTGCCTTCAATTTTTTACTTTTGTAAAATACGTTTTCGGGGGCTCTGTAGGACCATTCTTTGAGCTTTTTGAGCGGTTTTTCGTGGTTTTTCCTTCATTCCTAACCCATTCGCTATTGTTTCTGGAATAAAAACCATTTTTTGAAAACCGGCCGGGTTCTGGTGAACAAACATTACAAAACTAGCCGGGGCTCCACGGGTTAAAAAAAACAAAAACAAAACAATAATATATACCTAGGCTTGGGCCGCCACCCGTATATGATCCCGACTTTTCCGTGTTTGTGGCCGACTTTGGAACTTTTGAGGTTACCGTGTCCAAACGAAACCGTGTATATAAAACCCGTGTATATCGAGACCTGACAGTACATCTCAAGCAGCTCATCTCTATCACATCCAGCTTTCTTCTCTCTTTTTCCTTCAGATCCCATGTCTCAGCCCCATACATCACTGTTGGCACAACAATTCCTTGCTACATTGCCCTTTTTACTTTCATTCCGAGATATCTCGTCTTCCACATACTTCCCATTGCTCCAAAAACCTTCTTTCCTTCCTTCATACACTCTCTGTTTTACCTCCATTTCCATACCTGCACTCCTGCTTATTGTTCCTCCTAGATATTTAAAGCACTCTACTTGTTCCAATATTTCCCCATCCAGCCTCACATTTAGATTCACCCTACGATCACCTCTATTACACACCATTACACACCACACCTGGTGATGGGCTGGCTGGTGATGGGCTGGTCTATCAGAATGAGAGTTGAGCGTTCTCTGCCATACCCATAGCTTACTCTGACTGTTCCTTTTACTTATATATTTTCTAGATCTCAAGTGACGGCGTCTTTTCCATGGATTGACCTCCCTACTGCCAACCCTGGCAGATTGGGAGCCAAAGCGTCACATTTTTCCTTTGCCCCTCAACTTTCCCTTTATAATTGCTGAGGGGCCTTGGGTGGCGCTTTTGTTTCCCGGGCGTTTCCGCACCCTCCTCAGCTCCCCGCCTTTGAGTGGCTTCGGTCACCTGGGCATTATTAGTGGTAAGCTGGGAGGGTTCTGTGGGGGTGCTCGGTTATGGCCTTCGCCTTGCTCGGGACCTTGGGGCTGCTCGGCCAGACAGCCTGAGGAACAGCAACAACAACAACAACACACCATTACTTTACTTTTATTGACGTTCACCTTCAGTTTCCTCTTTCCACAAACCACACCAAACTCTTTGACTACACACTGCAGTTTCTCCTCAGAATCCGCCACCAACGCTGTGTCATCAGCGAACAGCAACTGATTCAACTCCCAATCTCTACCATTCTTTCCTAATAAACCCAATCCTCTTTCCATAGTTCTCATTTTCACCTCCCTCTCCACTCCATCCATAAACATATTAAACAGCCATGGTGACATTACACAACCCTGTCACAAACCTACCTTTACCTCAAACCATTCACTTAACTCACCATATCCTACTCTAACACATGCTCTGCTCCCTTCATAAAAACTCTTAATTGCTTCTAACAAATTTCCTCTAATTTCATTAATCCTTAACACTTTCCACATTGCTTCACGATCCACACGATGATACGCTTTTTCCAAATCCATAAAAGCCCAAAATATCTCCTTATGCTTCTATTAATACTTCTCGCATAACTGTCTTACTGCAAACATCTGATCCACGCAATCTCTTCCTCTCCTAAAACCGCACTGTTCTTCTCCTATTGCAACTTCCGTACACTTTATTATCCTCTTTGTTTTTGGCGGTTATGATAAAAATAATCGTCTGGTTACTTATATAGCGCCCGTATCTCCTCCTTCGAGGATTTTCAATCCTCGAAGTAGCGCTTGATCTCAACCAGAAACCATTACCCATCTCCCTTGCTTAAGACGGTAACCGCCGGCTATATCTCGGAAAAACTTTTCATCCTCAGCGAGGATTGAATACGAGTGTTGGGATGGTAACTACAGTATTTGATGTAATTATTATGTTCCCTCCACCAACCGACTTTACTCCTAAACTCAATTAATTAAATTAGTGAAAGACCACGGATCTGTGATCCGTAGAATAACCTTTTAGGGTTGCAGTGTATCTTAGAAAAACTGGAGGACTAGAGGTATGACAGTAGTAGTAGTACTGTAGTAGTGGTTGTGTGCTATGCAATCTTCCATAATGTTTTCGATAGTGTACGGTGTTGTGTTACAGCCTGGACAGGTATTTGGACGGAGTCATCCAGCCTCCTCTGATCACTCAGAAGGGCTGGATGGTGCCCACATTGCAGCCTAGCCAGGTGGACTCTGTCTTCATGGAAAAGGAGGGTTTCTGAGGGATAGCCTTCAGGGGGCCGTGCATGTAGCTGAGTGTTTTCTTTGAGTGACTGGATGGATCAGTGGGTGATTTGAGTATGGATATGCTTCTGAAGGGTGGTTTGGGGAGGACGAGGGGGCATTGATGACTACAGGTATTTGTGTATGATAACGATTGCTAGGTGTTGTTTTGATGTTTCTTATTGTGTGTGTGTACTGTACTGCCATTTAGTGTAGTGGGTGGTTTTGGTTTGTGGAGGCTGTGGCGAGAATTTGCATGCCTCTCATATCAAGGTGATCTATGATTTTGAGGACTTTGGAATTAAAGTTAAAATGAAATAGAAAAAAAAGTTGACCGGTTCATTTTCGGGTTCAAGTGGCAAACCAGAAACTGTTCGAGCCTAGACTGGAAGTGAAAAATCAGTGGTTACCGTTTCAGGAAACTGGCCGGAGCACAGCATTAACCCGGGAACTGCGGGGAGACTCTTAAGAGTTCCCCCGGCGGACTGCGGGAAGACTCTTGAGAGTAAGTAAAACAAAAAATCAACTTTTGACATCGAAATTTTTTTTTTTTTTTATTTTTATTTTTATTTATTTTTTTTTTTTTTTTTGGCTCCTGGGCCATGCAAAATCTCAGTCCTCTACCTCCCCTCCTTCCCCACTTTCCTCCTCTCCTTCAGTTATCACCTATTTTCCCTATTATTCCCTTATTCTGAGGTATATTTTCGTGCTAACATTAGCGAGTTGCAAGCAGGGTGTTGTCATCACTGATGGCAAGCGAGTGCAAGAGAGAGAGAGAGAGTATCGATCGACTGTGTCTCAGTGGCCTTGGGGGAAATTGGCGGGAAAGCAGTTTGCCTCACCCATACATTATACAACTCGCGGGCTATATCTCCGATTTTGACCATCCAAACGCTGTTTTCACTCGTTTTATTGTTGTTTCAGGTTAATACCTTTATAATCAACCCATAATAGGCGCATATGGATAATTATTAATGCTATTAATGGTACAATGAATATTTTAGTGACGGAAACACCTCAAATACGTCGGCACAGGGGGACGTTTCCAATTACCCCCATGCGCACTTGTTAGGTTAACCAAGGCTCTCATGTGACTGATTATTTGAATTTTAAGCAGTCTTATTACCCAGTCACTTTACTTAAAAGGTAGACTGGTGGTGGTGAGCTGGATCTGTCAGAGTGAGGGTTGGTGTCTTCTACTTCCCATAACTAGTTCTGACTTTACTTTTTTCATCATTCTTATTTTTATTTTTTTCCCTGAGGGTGGTGAAGGCAGTGGGGCCATAATGGTGTACCCCATGGTTCCTTAGTGCCTGACTCTCACAGCCAACTGGCACAAGTCGGCCTTTCTCCCTCAGGTGTAGGGATGCAGCAACCCCACTGACCTCCACTTTGGTGGTGCAGTTAACCTTTGTAGCAGCTATGGTGATTTCTTGTTATGTAGCACGGTTAAGGCTGGTGTGGTGCGATTTCGTCAGGTGCAAGTGCTTCAGGAGGATTTTGATTAGTCTTGCCGAGACACTGTTAGCGCTATACCAACATCGGCCACTGTGATGACATGATGGGGCTGTTTTGGCAAGTCTTTATTGTAATGCACTACAGTAAAGAGACTAAAACCACGCTCTCTGTGGATGAAGCGGTCTGTAAACTTGTATATATATATGTCGACTACTGCCTGGAAATTTATCATTCAAGGATTGCATTAATGGCTGGGATTTTATTAAAATTTAGTTACTAATTTATTTAAATATCCATTTTATACAGGGTATGTACAGTATGTAACTGAATACCATCTAATCCTTTCCCAGATGATGAAGATGATACCGTGAGCCAGGCAGTGAAGAGGACGTCCGTTGACAGCCAGGACGGAGACCAAGATGAGTCGGTTATGGCAACACAACCAAGGAGGGGCCGAGCTGCTTCCAGGGTCAGTTGAAATTATATTGTGCAGTCGCTGTAAAGATTCCGCCATGTTTTTCAAAATGCTCCGATCATGTTAATTTTTGTACAGGTGATATAGGCCTATACCACTTCTAGGAACAACATATCCAAAAATGAATCAAATCAGACCAATAGTTTTTTTGCTACCTCGGATTTTCATATTTTAGCAAATTTTCAAACCTCTAAAACTTTGTTATTTTTGGATCAATTTTAATAAATTACGGTATATATCATTGGAAAGAAGGAAGAAAATTAAATAAAATTGTTTGGCGGATTTTTTATACACACTTTAGTTGTGCTGTTGTATGAATAATAAATTCCGGAATTTGCAAAATTTATTATTCATACAACGGCAAAACTAAAGTGTGTATAAAAAATCCGCCAAACAATTTTATTTCCTTTTCTTCCCTCTCTCCAATGATATCTTATTTACAGTATTAAAATTGGTCCAAAAATAACAAAGTTTTAGCGGTTTGAAAATTCGCTATGGAGTGAGGAGATGGAGTGAGGAACTACATGAACGAAGGCGGTGCTGGTTGGGAGGAGGGGCGTCGACTGACTGGGGACAGAGGTGCATGGGGGCGGTTCGTTCGTGGCCACCCCTTCGGGGATCACGGCGTCGGGCAATAGATAGATAGATAGAAAATTCGCTAAAAATACGGAGATCCCCGAGGTAGCAAAAAAACTACTGTATTTGTCCGATTTGATTCATTTTTGGATATGTTGTTCCTAGAAGTGGTATCTATCACCTGTATAAAAATAAAAATGATTGGAGCATTTTGAAAAACATGACGGACGCTCCCCTTAACCCTCCGTTCCCGGATGGGCTCTTGAACGCCCATAAAAAAGCATGTAACAGGTACCCGGATGGTCTTTTAAACACCCATGACGTCACAGCCTGTGAGCTTGCTGTGCGCGGCGTCGGTCCGACGCATGTAAACAACAGCCGGCTGGACCGACGCTCCGCATCTCCGGCCACAAGAAGGAGAGCGTCGCTTGTTCGTGTGTGCCTGTATGTTGTTGTTAAGTATCGAAAAGTGGTGTAAAGTGGCTGTTTTGGCCATAAAGTTATCTCCAATGAAATCATCATCACAGCTCAACCAGTTGACTTAGAGAGCTCTACTTAATGCCATTCTACAGGTAAATAACACAGCTACGCTTGGGGATGCACGGGAATGCGGGAAGCAGTCTGATTAACGAATATACGGTAGCCTAGCCTAGACGTTTTTCGGCCAAAACACCCGGATTTCGAGGAATATATATATAATACATAGCCGGGGCTGAAGGGTTAACCTCTGAAGTGCGCATGAGGGGTATGAGACACCACACTCCTGTGCTGACGTATTTGAGCTGTTCCCATCACTAACATATTTATTTTACCATAAATAACATTAATACTTATCCATATGCGCCTATTATAGGTTGATTATAAAGGTATTAACCTGTTACAACAATAAAACAAGTGGAAACAGCGTTTGGATGGTCAATATCGGCGATACAGGCCGGGAGTTACACAATGTATGGCTGAGGCAACCTCCCAGCCCACCACTTTTCTCCACCTCTGGAGAGAGACTGTCGATCGATACTCTCTCTCTCGCACTCACTTGCTAACAGTGATGACAACGCCCTGCTACCAACTCGCTAATGTTAGCACGAAAATAGACCACAGGAAAAGGGAATAACAGGGAAAATAGGTGATAACTGAAGGAGGGGAGGAAACTGGGGAAGGAGGGGAGGTGGAGGAGTGATATTTGGCATGGCCCAGGGGCAAAAAAAAAAAAGATTTTTTTTTTTTCGGTGTTTTAACCCTCCAGCCCCGGCTATGTATTATATATATATTCCTCGAAACCCGGGTGTTTTGGCCGAAAAACGTCTAGGCTAGGCTACCGTATATTCGTTAATCAGACTGCTTCCCGCATTCCCGCGCATCCCCAAGCGTAGCTGTGTTATTTACCTGTAGAATGGCATTAAGTAGAGCTCTCTAAGTCAACTGGTTGAGCTGTGATGGTGATTTCATTGGAGATAACTTTATGGCCAAAACATCCACTTTACACCACTTTTCGATACTTAACAACAACATACAGGCACACACGAACAAGCGACGCTCTCCTTCTTGTGGCCGGAGATGCGGGGCGTCGGTCCAGCCGGCTGTTGTTTACATGCGTCGGACCGACGCCTCGCACACGAAGCTCACAGGCTTTCAACCACTGGGCGTTCAAGAGGCCTTCCGGGTACCTGTTATATGCTTTTTTATGGGCGTTCAAGAGCCCTTCCGTGGTGAGAGGGTTAATAGTAATGTTCTTAACTCGCCAATTTATAAGTACATTAGAAGTTGGAAAAGGCGTCCAGCTGTTGTTGTTCCCTAAGCTGCCTGGCCGAACATCCCCGAGTCCCTGAGGAAGGCCATGGCCACGATCGGGCTTTCCCACAGAGCTCTCATTGAGTGTAGGTTGTGTTGTTGGCGTAAGTGGTTGTGTGAAATGCAGTCTTCTATGATGTGTTTAATGGTAAACACACCCAAGAACACACACACACACACACACTCACTCGACATAGCCAAACACCAATAACACGGCAAATAACACACACACGTGTTTCGGTAATGGTACCGCCGGTAGACTGATTTTTCATTTGAACTTATAACTCGTTTTATATAAGTTTATTATGAAATATTATAAAGAATTAAGGTAAGTATATAAGATATATAGTACCGGGTAGCCTACTTATTATTAAATTATCGTATTTCGACGATATCGGTCCCTCGGAAAATCAGCTGACGAATCTCGGCGCTCCAAATGCACTTGCCAATATTGAAAATATAGGCCTATTCGCCGGTATAGGGTCGGTGAATGAGTATTCGGACTTATAAACTTCGGACATTATTTCAGCCTTTCGGATTTGTTTGAAAGGCTGAGAAAAATTAAATCTCATTCGGACCAAGAGCCGAGTTTCGGACTTATAAACTTCGGACATTATTTCAGCCATTCAGACGAATCCGAATGGTTGAAGTGTGAAGTTCGGACTCGGCCCTTTTGGACTTTTGACACTTTCGGACAGGGGTCTCCCCCTATTAGTCCGAAAGAGCGAGGTTCTACTGTACAGTACTTTGATATACATTTGTGTGTCACTTTCACTTACTAGGCTAGGCTAGGCGAGCGTACGGTACCGCATCTTCACTAACCACTTCTTCATCGTCAAAGTCACTCCCAAGTTCACTCAGTTCACTATATTCACGAGCACCGCATTCACCATCGTCATTATCCTCGTCATTATCGTCCTCATCGGTACTAATAAAGCCCAAAAACTCTAATCCATCTGCCACTTCACCATCATCTTCACTAACCACTTGTTCTTCGTCTTGAGTCACTCCCAAGTTCACTCAGTTCACTATATTCACTCAGTTCACTATATTCGCTTAGTTCTTCCAGAGTGTGTGCAACACCATCGGGACTAAGCACTGTTTTCTTGGTCATTTTAGCCTTGCTTTTGTTAGGCGTACGGTACGTGGCGGCGGGCGTCGACTCGGACACAGCGATTTTTTTTTGGATTAGCTCCATCCATGTTGGATGTGTGACGAGAACTGATGCTGCATGTTAGTTTGTGTTTGGTGGCGCTGCGGTAGCCCACGCATAAAATAAAATCCGGCCGCGCGATTTAACCCTCCTGGCCCGGGCTGTATCTCCAAAGGACAGTGTGGGCGATCTGGCCGAAAAACGTCTAGGCCTAGGCTACTGTATTTTGGTTAATTTTAACTGCTAGAAATTTCCCACGCATCTATAAATGTAGTGCGGTTTCCAATCTGTAGACTGGCGTTGAGTAGAGCTCTCTTAGTCAACTGGTTCAGTTGTGATGACGATTTTAGTGGAGAGCATTTTCAGGCGATGTTAGCAATATGACGATCTTTTCACTACTGAAACAACGACATACAGACATACAATAACAAAAGAGTCTTCTCCTTCTTGTTTTCGGAGGTGCGGTGACGCAACGATCGGCTTTGTTTACATGCGTCGGACGCACGGCGTTCAGACCAAGCTGAATAGGCTTGAAAGCTTACTATCTCCTGAAAGGACACCCGGGCACCTGCCCTTATATCGTGGTGTCATATTAAAATGACACCCGGGCCAGAAGGGTTAAACCCTTTGATTTTGATGACAGTGTGGTAATCCCGACACCGACTTACGGAAGCGAAGCATGGACGTTTGTTAAGAGACTCAGACCAAGAGTGAGAGCAGTGGAAATGAATTACTTAAGAAGTGCGTGCGGAGTTACATGGAGGGATAGACAGACTAATGAGGAAGTAAGAAGGAGGTGTGGTGTGGAGGTAGATGTGCTGGAAAGTGTGAAAAGGAACAACTTGAGATGGTTCGGCCATATGGAACGTATGGAAAGCGAGAGAATGACTAAGAGGGTGTATGAGAGCGAGGTGGAGGGACAGAGAGGGAGAGGTAGACCGATAGAGAGGTGGAAGGATGGAGTGAGGAAGTATATGAATGAAGGCGGTGCTGGTTGGTGGGAGGGGCGTCGACTGACTGGGGACAGAGGTGCATGGGTAGATGATTGGATGCAAATTCTAGAAGATGGTGATGTAATAGACGTGGTACTGTATATTGCGATTTTATGAAGGCCTTCGATAAGGTCCCACATAAAAGGTTAATAGAGAAAGTTAGAAGCTATAATATAGGGGAGAAATGTGTGAAATGGATAGAAGCCTTCCTGAAAGATCGGAGACAGAGGGTACTGGTGAATGGAATAGGCTCGGGGTGGAGGGAAATTACAAGTGGGGTACCTCAGGGATCTGTGTTGGGACCACTGCTGTTCGTTATATTTATCAACGACTTACCTGAAGTTATAACTAATGGAAGTGAGGTATACCTACCTGTATGTGGATGACACTAAGCTGTATAGAAGAGTGAGGAGTAAGGAAGATGTGAGTTTGCTTCAAGGAGATGTGGAGGGCATGAAGGGATGGTCTGAGCATTGGTTAATGCCTTTTCATCCAAAAAAATGCAAGTACATGCGGATTGGGACAAGCAAGATAGACAAGGTAGGATACAGTATGTATGAAGCGATGGAGGAAGTGAATGCAGAAAAGGATATAGGAGTAGTGATAGACAATAAGTTAAATTTCTCAGAACATTTAGCGGAAAAGATAAACAAAGCCAATAGAATTGTAGGGCTGATAAGGAGGACATTTGTGTCACTTGACGAAGAAATCTTCAGGAATCTATACAGCGCTGGTTAGGCTGCACCTGGAATATGCGAACCAGGTGTGGGCTCCATATATGGTAAAGGATATAGAAGCAGTGGAGAAAGTGCCGAGGAGAGCTAGCAAGCTGGTACCAACGTTGAAGAACGCGGGCTATGAGCAGAGGTTGAGGACACTAGGGCTTCCGACACTGGCATATAGGAGAAAGAGAGGGGATATAATAGAGACTTTTAAGATAGTGTCAGGAAAGTATGATGAGGATGTGTGTGAAGGTATCTTCTTGATGCGGGAGGGAACAAGAACGAGAGGACACTCTAAGAAAATTTACAAAGAAAGAAATAGGCTTGAGAAGGCAAAGAACTCATTTTGTGATAGAGTGGTAAATGAGTGGAACGCACTGCCCCAGTATGTAGTCGATTCCGAATCAATAAGGGAGTTTGAAAGTAATCTTGATAAAGCATGGGGAAGACACGATTTGAAGTTTGATTATAAAACAAAAATACAGAATAGTAAAATTGTTGCATCTGCTACAGCCGCCGCCAACACCGTGAACGACCGCAGCAGTGCAAGTACTGGTACAGTACCGAGCTGGATACACAGCCCTAGTTTGCCTTTTTCCAGAGGATCATACTTCATAGGATCAATTCTATAGTATGATTGCCGAGTTCCTTGTCCGAAACTCGAAATGATCCGTTACTGTAAGAATACTGTAAGAAAATGGGGGCGGTTCGTTCGTGGCCACCCCTACGGGGATCACGGCGTCAGGCAATAGATACATAGATAGATAGATTTTGATTTTGCCTCATATGAGACCTCCCGGACTCCTAACCAAAATACGTTTTGCCTCATATGAGGCTTCCCGGATTCCATGGGTTAAATATTTTTTTCCTAATATTATATGTATTTATTATTTGTTATGATGAAATGATGCTGGTAAGACGATTTTTTTTTTTTTTTTTTTTTTTTTTTTTTTTTTTTTTTTATAAATTTTAATTTTAATTTTAATCATTTCCTAAAACCTCCGGTTGTTTGAAGTTACCGGATGCTTGAATGCCGGAAAATCGAGGTGTTACTGTATATGATTTGCCACGGCAGTATGCGATCATTATATTGTGGTGTTTCACCTAAAATGTAAAGTAATCTGGATTTATATTGACAAATATAGTGTAATAGGACCCAATCTATATGCTAACGTTGCTATTTTTTGTGTGTGAAGCTTATAATGAGATGGATTTTCATTATCCATGCAGCCTGGCGTTGCTCCTAGTCTTTTCTGTGGCAGTAAGCGATGGTGATGTAATAGACGTGGTATATTGCGATTTTATGAAGGCCTTCGATAAGGTCCCACATAAAAGGTTAATAGAGAAAGTTAGAAGCTATAATATAGGGGAGCAATGTGAGGTGGAATATGAGGTGGAAGGATGGAGTGAGGAACTACATGAACGAAGGCGGTGCTGGTTGGGGGGAGGGGCGTCGACTGACGGGACAGAGGTGCATGGGGGCGGTTCGTTCGTGGCCACCCCTTCGGGGATCACGGCGTCAGGCAATAGATAGATAGAATGTGTGAAATGGATAGAAGCCTTCCTGAAAGATCGGAGACAGAGGGTACTGGTGAATGGAATAGGCTCGGGGTGGAGGGAAATTACAAGTGGGGTACCTCAGGGATCTGTGTTGGGACCACTACTGTTCGTTATATTTATCAACGACTTACCTGTCACATTCCTAATAATGTCCTCTCATCCTTTCACTCAGTAGAGGTGGACATGATCTCGTCCTACATAAGAAACCTCAATAAAACATTTTGCCCGTTGGATCCCATAAATGTTTCCAAGCTACCAAGAGTCTATGATCACACAGTTGAGTTTATTTCCAAAATAATTAATAAGTGCTTCTCTGAAGGTAGCTTCCCACATTCTGAAAAGCATGCACTACTCCGACCTACTCTAAAGAAACCTGGACTTGATGTTGAGAACATGTTGAACTATCGTCCTGTCTCCAACCTGTCCTTCATATCAAAGATATTAGAGCGTGCAATACTTGACCAATTACAACCACTACTTCAGCAGAATGAAACTATCCCAATTTTTCAGTCTGCTTACCGACAGCATCATTCAACTGAAACAGCATTGATTAGAGTACATAATGATCTAGTTGAGAACATTTGCAATGGTGTGGCCTCACTATTGGTCTTGCTTGATCTCTCTGCGGCTTTTGACACAGTGGATCACGAGTTGTTGTTGAGTGATCTTTATGATTGTGGTGTGCGTGACTCCGCTCTCTTGCTTCTTGGGTCGTACTTGTCAGGTAGATCCCAGAGTGTGATGGTAAATCAAGTGGTCTCGGACTCGACACCCCTGCAGTATGGTGTTCCGCAGGGATCAGTTTTAGGTCCTATCCTATTTATAATTTATATTAGCAGTTTGTCTCTTCTGCTTCGTGCACATAATGTCACCTTTCACTTTTATGCAGATGACACCCAGATTTATGTGAGAATCACAAATATAGTTGATATACGGAGTAAGATGGAATTGTTGATGTCTGATATCAAGAAGTGGATGAGAGCGAGAAAACTTAAACTAAATGATGGTAAAACTGATATTCTCATCATCCGAGGAAATAGAAGAGCTGATGATATAGTAGGTGCCCTCTCCATCAATGTGGGTGGATCTCAGCTGCGACCGGCCAACTCTGTTCGAAATCTGGGTGTATATGTGAACTCCCGATTAGATTTCAAAGAGCATGTAAACCAGATAGTTAAAAGTTGTTACTTGCACATCAGAAATCTCTATTTGGTGAAGCCGTTTATAACCAGACGTTGCCTCCTGACGTTGGTTCACTCATTGGTCTTCTCTCGTGTTGATTATTGCAATGCCCTGTTGGTGGGTCTTCCAAATTATATTTTGAAGAAAGTTCAGTCTGTTCTTAACAGGGCCGCAAGACTAATTTTTGGTGTTCCACCTAGAACTCCTACTACATCTCTTCACATAGAACTGCACTGGCTGCCAGTAAGAGCAAGAATAGAATTTAAGTTGTGTTTGGTGACTTTTAAGGTTCTCAAATTTGGTGAGCCTAGGTACCTTGCGGAGCTGCTCAGGCGCCCACCGGCACACCATGGTGTAGTTGTGCGTCATGACAATGACCCTTTTCGTCTTGATGAACCATGGGCTTTCCAGCAGTCTTCTTTCTTTGAGAGGTCTTTCTCCTACATGGCTCCGAGGTTGTATAACAGGTTGCCGCTGTCCATGAGACAACTGAGTTCTGTTGAATGCTTCAAGAGACAACTTAAGACTTTTCTCTTTGAGAGAAGCTATGATCTTGAGAGAGGTGTCATGGCAGATGGCTATAGAGTTTAGGCTATTTTGCCACTGCTAGTGATTGTTAAATGTGTGTTGTATATAAGCCTTCTTTTGATGCATTGATTTTTGTTCTTTTTTCTTTCTCTTTTCGAGCGCTAGTGAATTCTTCGGAAAAATTGGCGCTTATGAGAAATAAGTAACATGCTTATTATTATTATTATTATTATTACCTGAAGTTATAACTAATGGAAGTGAGGTATACT